>JASDQU010274447.1:0-15103 GCA_032191745.1 Picea mariana
CAATCCGTATAAGGCTTTCTTCAATCGGTAGACATGAGACTTCCTGTCTTCAACCTCAAATCCTTGGGGTTGCTCTATATACACTTTCTCTTCGATAACACCATTCAGGAAAGTTGTCTTCATGTCCATCTGGTGCAGCTTCCATTTCATCTTGGCTGCAAGAGCTATAATGGTTCTGATCGAAGTGTATCTGGCCACAGGAGCGAATGTCTCTTCATAGTCAATGCCTTCCTTCTGGGAAAAGCCACGAGCGACAAATCTTTCTTTATATTTCTCAATACTTCCATCAACAACATGTTTTATTTTTGAAGAGCCATCTGTAGGATACCCCATCTTTATTCTTCGATCTAGGAACTATTTCCCATACTTCGTTCTTCATTATGGATCGGTATTCCTCTGTCATGGCATATGCCCATTCCTTCTTTTGAATGGCTTCTTCAAAGCAGGTAGGCTCTTCATCTAGTAGATTACACATCAAAGTCGTGTCACTGGAGAATGGCTTTGGTCTTTTCACCTGTCTCGAGGTTCCTTCTGGAACACCATACTTCTCTCCATCTTGAATAAGCTCTCTTGCCCAAGCAAGCTTTGTTTTATGGGAGAAGGTCATTTGAGGAGGTTCTTGAACTTCTGTTATATCATGGTCTTCAGGGGTCTCCTCATCAGGGGAAGTTACGAATTCCCTTACAGGTTCTGCAGCTCTAGGAACTTCCCTCACAGATTCTATAGTCCTGGGATTTACAGGTTCCTCTTCATACATTTCTTCAAGCTGGCATCTTCTTGATTTCTTAAGTGTTGCTTCTTCATCAAAGGTCACGTCCCTGCTAATCTCAATATGGCGGTGACCAGGTATGTAGATTCTGAAGGCCTTGGAGACCTCACAGTATCCCACAAATATTCCCTTCTTTCTGAAGGGTTCCAGCTTGTTTCTTTTCTCTTTCGGTATATGAATAAACACTGGACAGCCAAATATTTTGAAATGGCTTACCTCTGGCTTCTTTCCGGTGAACATCTCTTCCGGTGTCTTGATCCCAAGTGTGCTATGGGATAATCGGTTCTGCACATAAACAGCTGTCATTGCTGCTTCTGCCCATAAGCACATAGGAAGATCTTGATCATGGATCATAGTCTTCACAGCTTCCAGTGTGGTTCTGTTCTTCCGTTCAGCTACATCGTTTTGTTGGGGATCTTGATCCCAACATCTTTGCAGATATTCACGAACTCTTTTGAGGTATATTCTCCTACATTATCTGACCTGAGTATCTTAATCTTCCTTACAGAAAGGTTTTCTGTCAAGGCTTTGAATTCCTTGATCTTGTTGAACACTTCAAATATATCACGGTCTTTTACGAGAATAATCATTAATGAATGATACATAGTATACATACCCGCTAATGGAGGATGATGGCATTGGGCCACACACGTCTGAATGAATGAGTTCCAGTACTCCTTCTACTTTGTTGCCCCTCTTTGGAAAAGGGTTCTTCATAATCTCCCCTTGCACACATCCATTGCATATGCCTTCTTGATCAACCTTGAGTTCTAGTAAACTTGTGACAGCTTTGCATATGTATTGTAGCGCCTTGTAGTTGATGTGAGCTAATCTTCTAGAGTTCACATGGATTCTTCAATAATGTGGGTCATGGCAACTTCTAAGTGACCCACCTTCTTCTTTTCCACTGATGATTGCTTCATTTATGATCTCTCCTTTAGCGCGTTGCCTTCTGCAACCTTCGCTATAACTTCCTCATGTGACCTGGAGCAAGGTCAACAAAACAACAAGCAAGAATAATATCCTTCTTGATAATATAAAGCAATAATATGAACAATCATCACAGTAGCTCCTTTAGAGCTATCACTTATAATTTATCTGAAGCAAAGATTAAAGGTAAGGAATACAATACGAAATGAGGTCAACACTCTCATAGTGTTGTGACCAAGCATTCTTCCATGGCAATCTGAAACTAATACACGAGGTTTCTCCTAGAGGAGGTGTTAGTCATATCAGACAAAGTATTTACCTCTATATTCTCACATGCTATCAAGTATAATGCTTTACGACGATTGCTATCTCAACTAAAGTCATCAGCTTGTCATGTGTACCTTTGGATCTTGATTANTACCTCTATATTCTCACATGCTATCAAGTATAGTGCTTTACGACGATTGCTATCTCAACTAAAGTCATCAGCTTGTCATGTGTACCTTTGGATCTTGATTAATCAAACCTGGAGCATTGTCCTCAAGAGTGAGTGCTTGCTTTTCTTCCAAGTCTCCTTCACTCAAGTGACGAGTACTTTCTTCAACCTGTCTGTTGTAATAAGACAATACGCTATCTTGACAGAAGGTTAGGTTAGAGGATAAGCTCTGTGATCAACTTTTAATTCTTCTAATAATTTGATCATAGCTTCAACATGCAACACTGATCAAGATAATTTCATAACAAATAGATGCATATTAGAATAATCACACCTGGGTTGCAACATTCCTCTGAATGTGTTGGATCTTGAGATCCTTCTGGATCTATGGCAAGAGATCCCTTCTCCTGCAAATACTCTTTAGGGTTTAACCATTAAACATATGTGAGTACATACCTTGGATAGCATTTGCAGGTAGTGGCTCCATCTGGTAGCAGCGGTAATCATTACCAACTCTTGAGAAAATTTCAAGGGTGATTGCAACTGGTTCTACGGCTGCAACTGCAACTGGTGCTACAACTGCAACTGGTTTTGAGACCGCAACTGCAACTGCAACTTAGGGTTTTATGAGGAAACCCTAATTTTTCAAACTTCGAATTTTGAAATTCTGATCCAGGGGATAGATGTGCTGGGCTGAGGCGAGTTAGCTGGTGCAGTCGGAATTTCAAAAATCCAACTTTTACCCCCTCAAACTTGATCTGCGGATTTCTGGACTGGTGCTTCTGGTGCTTCTGGTTTTCTGGTACTTCTGGTACTTCTGGTTTTCTCGTACTTTGTGAAACTAGTGTTTCACTTTCCGGCAGATCCAGCCACTGAAAAGGTGCGCTCTAGGTGCCAAATTGATCCTTGGGGAAGGGCGCAACTTTCTAGGTGGTTAAGTAGCTGAAAAGATTCACTTTTGCAAAACCCTAATTTTTGGGTACGGTAACAGTGACGTTTTTCCTCTTGCGAAATATGCTTCCTTCAGATTGGCTTTGATACCATGTTAATATTTATGCCATTATTATAGTTCTTTGCATTTCATTAGATAAGAGCATCATAAGAACAAGATCACTGAGAAATACACATCCACAAGAGACACAGCATTTATCCTGGGAAACCCTCTAGGGGAAGAAAACCCAGCAAAAACTTTCTTATCATAAATAGCTTATACAATGTTCAAGAGATAACTCAAACCAATATAGATAGTCCTCTCCAAGAGATGCGCCACTCTTCTTCTCCTCTCTCCAATTGGTAATTGCAGCTTGCCTCATAAGAGAATGAGCAAGTGAGTTGTGATCAAATGAGGCGCTAGCCTCCTGTATTTATACAAGTTCTGGCACGTGTGAAGTGTCTCTTCACTGGCAGGGCCAACTTCTCAATCTGGGTGGGTAAACCCACCTTTATTATATTTCTGGGTCTCTTAATTAACTGTTGGGGTCGACTTCTTATTCTGCCTATTATAATTGTCTGTTGACCAATCCGCAAAAGGGGATTTGGTCCTAATACAATTACCGACATGATTAATCCACAATGGGGATTAATCCTATGAATAAAAGAACAATAATAATAAGAATACTCTTCGCAATTACATTATTTCAACAAAGACAACAACCAAGAACATCTCCTAGAAGGGATCAATTTCATCTTGTAAATAAGTGCATCATTAGTACTAAACAATGAGCATTTACACAATGATCATTGTACTAACAATATTCAAAACATTTCATAGCAAAAGTACTTAGCAGTAATAGATCTCTAAAGACTGTTGTCCCGGTTACAATATTTATTTAAGATGCAACAATATAAAAATATCAAACCCAATATGCAAACCTGGAATCTTAATCGCTAGGGAGGGTGCGATATTCCTCTAAATGCACTAGATCCAATGATACCTTTGGGTTATTGCTTGGACAAGGTCCCTTGTACATCCCCTACAAACACCCTCATACTCTGCTAAATGATATCACTTGGAAACATATATAAGCGCATACCTCTAAAATTTGTAGCACCATCCAACTTGTCTTCTAATCTCAAGGTTTGCGCAACTGGCAATTGCAACTGTAAGTGCAACTGCAACTACAACTGTAACTGTAACTATGTAGTGGCAATATTTCAACTAGCTCCGATACCATGTTGATGTTTATAATTCTCAACTCTTGATAGTTATTGCCTTATGATTAATAACAAGATTCACTTTCATACAACAGTTATCATAGAATAACTATACACTGAAAGTCTCAACTATAACAATGCAGTGAAATAACAAGATCTAGAAATATTAACCATCCACAGTAGACAAAAGAACACAAGAGTTTATCTTGGGAAACCCAATCTTGGGAGAAAACCCAACAACCTTTCTCTAGAAGAATTAAGTCCAAGATATTACCAGTACATCACCATCAATAGCCAAAATACCATACAGAGAAGATCCTCCCCTAGGCTAGCATCACCAAGACCTAGCGCCTCAATAAGATGACCCAAAATAACCAAGCAAGAGCTTTTCCGAGTGTGGCGCACCCTCCTAGATACCAAAAAACCAAAAATAGCGAAATTACCAAAAACTGCAGTTGCAACTGCCTTGTGCGCGCACTTCAAAAGGAGTTGTATGCTTGTCCAAATGAAATGAGTTAGTCTTGTATTTATACTAATCTAGGAGCCAGTCTAGGGCCGACTTCTCTTCCTGGGTCTTCAACTTCTTCCTAGGGCTTCTATAACGGTGTAGATGGGCCTTCATGTACTTTCTTGTGGAGAATCACTGCTCGAAGTTGCAAATCTCCAATAGTTTGTGAGTGCATTTATTGTTGTAGCTTGTCCGTACAAAGCAAGACCGTACAGCAGATATTTGGGCATAGTTTTCGAAGCAGTGTTTTGTTGTTGTGTTGACCGTATAGGTTGTACTGCAAGTTGGCACGTTTTTCAAGGTAGATTGGCATTGAGATCGAAGTGAACTGTTGGCACATTTTTATAGATAAGTACTGTGTATTTCTTGATGATTAAGATTGCTGCTGTAACTCAGAAATTTCTGTGAGCTCATTAATAGAATCTCTCTTGGACTGGTTTTCCCTTCGGGGTTTTTCCAGGGGCTGAATATCTTTGTGTCAAATGTGTGGTATATTTTTGTCTACTGTTCATTTATTTCCGCTGCAAAGTTCTTGGTCATTTGTATTTCTGCTCATAAAATACAGTTGAATGTTTTGGGTTTAAATGCATTACTGTTGAATTTTTATTAGAGACGGAAATCGGAGTTTGGTTAAGTGTTTGACGAAATCCCTACAAGAGTAAAACTAGTCTGTAGGTGAAATTTCTACAAATGTTTACTAGAAGGTTCCACCTACTAGAATATTCCTTCTCTAGAATGTTCCTAGGAGATAGAGAGTGTTATATAAAGAAGTGTAAGGAATGCATTGGAGCATAGTGAAGAATATTGTTATTGTAGCAAGCAAGGATTGTTTGAGGAGTGTTATCTTTCCCTAAGGATTAATATATGGTGTTACCCTACCTCAAGGGTTTTGTCTACATTCTTGTGTTGAATATTTGGTGAATGGTTTGGTTTCTTCTTGTTGAGATTAAGGGTTTTTGTCAATATATATTTTCAGATCTACTCAGGTACATAACAGTGTAAGTGCCCAACTGCATCAACCATTCAGTGCCTGGCACCATATCCATTCCAACAAGTGGCAGAGAGTACAATCTTGTTTGCAGTTCCAAATCTTGTATTTGAACCAAAACTTTATGACATCTTCCTACTCCTTTGACTTTTTGTCCATCGGTTATTGTAACTATGAGGTCCTTGGTGCAATACACAAAATGGATTAGTTGCTTAGCAAAATCGATGTCTATACAGTTATGAACAATGTCGGAATCTACTAGTATCATTACATTTCTATCTTTTATGATTCCTTTAAACTTCGGGGTCTTCAATTGTAATTTCCCCGTCATGGTTGCAAGTGGAATTGCAGGTTTTCTTTCCTCCTTTTTTTTGTTCCTTATATGAAAAGGAATATACTTTGTAGTCAATTTTTGTATTTGGCCTTTTTCATTAATAGTTTCTTTTGTTTCAATTTTGATTTTACTAAGTTGACTTCTTCTACCCTGACTTCATTAGTGAATTGTGGTTGACAAGTTTGGACTCACTTGCAGATTTTCGTAAGCTATAGGTTCTATTGTTGACTCATCTCATCTTTCAATTAGTTGATCAACCCCTTTTGTAAGCTCATTAGTTATCGTTGATGCTTTGTTCATTAAGTCTTGCCATCACCTTTTAGAATCTTTGATTAATTGTCGACCATGTCGTCGAATACTGTTCGTGCATCTTTTATTAATTTGCCAATTTTGTCTCATAATTCTTTTTGCAACTTATCAATCCTATCCATAATTTGGGTGGTGCTATTCACTTCATCTTCATAATCGTGAAACTCTAATCGCAATCCATCCTTAATACACATTTTGATGGTGGCCTTCTTCTTTGCAAGACTCACTTGTTAACTGTTATTTTTAAATCTCATACATATATAAGTTTAATTCAACTTATAATTGACTTATAAGTCGACTTTGGAATAAAATGCCAAGGTAAAAAAAATTACAAATAATTTTTAGGGAGGGGCGCGACTTTAGGAAAAGTCTTGGGGATTCAATCATATGGAATTTGAAAAAAGAGGGTACAATGTGACTAAATTGTTCAGAATTTGCAATGGAGAGGGTACGAAAAAGCATAGGTCGAGAATTTCCAAGCAAACATGTGTACAAGATTGTTAACATACAGAATTCCTAGCGTACAGATTGAGAATTGCAGGCAAGGACAACAGTATTGTGGCTTGTATGGTGAAAAGGCAACTACTTACAGCAGAAAAAGATGGTGATGGTTGTATTTAACTGAAATTATATGATCGACAGAATACTAAATGATGTGTAATGTCCCCATTTTCAGGTTCCCTTGCTCTGCAGTTGGAGATGACTTTATGGGTTTGTGTCAGCTAGATCAAAGGGGTAATTTGATGCTACCAGTGAGCTCAAGGGGTTTAGAGGAGTTATACGATGCTTTCAGAGATCTGCTTATCATCTTTCATCATCGGGACCAATCATGCGCAGTCAGATTTCGATTCCGATGCATTTCAACCGTTCTTGTAATATGGGAGTATTATTGAGCATTATTTAATGGATTTCACTAAAGTTGTCATTTTAATAAATTATCTAAGAGGGGCACCTTAGTGTAATAGCTCGTTGGAACCAGGAGGAAAAGCTCTAAATGTTAAGATAATGAAAAAGTGAATTTCAATGCCCAGAAATGTTTTAAAATGAAATAAATCACTTTTTGGAGTAAATAGGCTTAATAAAGTGATTTTGGAGGAAATACTAAAGATAAATTAAAAAAATCACTCGAGGGGAAAAAAGGAAAAGGGGTATAAAAGTACAATGAGAGCTCATTCTCTCATAGTGAATGATGATTATACAAAATTGGTTTGGAGAGAGCTCTTGTGGCTTGAGAGGGTTTTGGAGCAAAACCCTTGTTGAAAATTGGTTTCAGTGATGAAAGATTCCACCCTAGCTGATTGGTAGGAGGAATCACTCAAATTTCTCACAAGTTTTCATTGCAGCAGAAGGAAGATTCACCCGTTAGTAGTTTGTGGTTTTGTCAGAGATTGAGAAGATTATTCCACTCACTTGCAGCTTGGTTCTGATTAGGGTTTTGAGAGAGGGTTGCACTCTTGTTTGCTACCCCTTGTTTCGAGGGTCGATTCCCTTATTTGCAGCAAGAGATCAAAGTAGAAGCCGTGTTACTAATTGGCTACTTGTGGGATCTTTAAAGGAGGGCGCATCCTTTGTTTCAACTCGTGCGGTTTATAAAGGGATGCACCCATTATTTACAGGTTGAGAGAACCCAACAAAGAGGCTGTATTGCTGCCATATATTGCTGAGTAGGAGGCCGATTTTGGTACTGTTGGGCTAGGGCTTTGTGGATGATCTCTATCCATATAGATCTGATGCCTTTTCCTTCTAAGACCATGTACATTTCTAGCAAATCGTGGCATCAAGGAGCTGTTTCTCAACAAAGGATCTGCAACTATTTATATCTCTGTTGTCACAGGTCAGATTGTTATATATTACAGCCCCTAGTTATTTAAATAAGATTGTTGTTACAGCTGATATGAATGTAATGTTCTCTTCATAACATGTAATAGCTGTTATTTTTATTGAATGCCAATAAATTCTTGTGTGCCAAAGTCATTATGGTTCTGTGGTGAACTGTTTGTCAAAATTTGTGTACCAAATTGACAATGAATCTCTATCAGCAGTAACACAATCCATCAACTGTGAACTATTTGACTAAAGTGCTGAACCAAATCAGCAATAAAACATTACAGCAGTTCACATAAAATCAGATCAACAATTAAGAGGAGATTCTACAATGGTTTTTGAGCATGTGGGCAAACTGTTTGATTAAAAGTCATGAACTAAACCAGCACCTAAACATATCAGCAAAGGACACTAAAGATATCAGCAGTGAAGGGGTTACTACAAGGTTGTTTGCAAAGTGTTTGACAAAAGTATTGAACCAAGTGAACATAAAATATACCACCAGTAAGGCAAGGGATATTACATGATGGTTGACTAATAAGAAATAATGACGTTACAATGAGCCTCGTGACAATATACTTATATGCATTGACTAGTCATGAGGTGAAGGGGTGTCTGGCCTTTGACCTTTCATTAACCTAATGATTATATTTATTATTATTACTATTATTATTATTATTGTTATTATTATTATTATATTTTTAGTATTATTATGTTTATTACCAAAGGCTATGGATCCTTAGCCCTGGTCGAGAGGATAGTGTTTCTGACATCTCGTCCAAGATGTCTCTCATGGATTCAATTATCTGGCCAACAATTCTCTATAGTTCAAAGATTTGGGGGCCTTGTCTATTAGATTCTAACAAGGCCATGGCCAAGAGGGTGCAAACCCTTCTCCTTCAATGTTTCATCAAATGCAAGCAAATAGTCTCCACACCCAACATCCTTGCTCAGGTTGGTACCCACCCCCTTTACCTTGAGATCGTTTTCAGCATGTCTCACTTCTCCATCATGTTCGAGGCTATGTAGACACAAGGCTGGGATGTAACCGTTACCTGTACCTAGCCCATTGTTCATCAAACTCCATTGCTTTGGCTAGTCCCTCCAAATGGGTTCATGGCCAATTTGTGTGGGTTTTAGAGCTTTTGGCCTCTTTGGATATCTCAATGAACATCTTAACCCATTCAGAAATTCATTTGGTGCACCTAGCTACCTCCTACCTTCTAAGCAAGAGCTAAACAAGATCACTCAAGACAACATATACATGTAGCATACACAGGCCACTCGCACGAACCCTCTAGGTGCTCAACCTGCTAAAAATAGAAATATGTGCCAAATCATCCCAAAAAATGTTCAAAAGACTCATAATGTCTCAAGGATCAATAATATGTGCTCATAATCTGAATCTGGGGCCTGGAGCCCAAACTTTTAAAAATAGACAGTTCTTGCATGTCACCTAGAAAAGTGCTATCGGGCTTAGAATCATGCAAGGACCCTCCCTGTATGCTCAGAACTACCCCAAACTGTCAAGAGACTCACTCAAACCGTGGCTCCTAAAAAGCAGCAACACCTGTTGTACTGTGTACATAGACATCTCTCTCAAAATGCATGGGAAACCAAGTGAACTCTAACCCTGAACAAAACAACCATGTATCGATCATATACCAGCCTCTAATGGGAACCAACCTTTGCTAACCATGTGCTAAACTCTGGGTGAAACTCAGAATGCTAGCCAAAATAGTGCATGTTGGCTCTTAACCCTCAAGATTTTCAAGGGTGAAAACCTAGGGGTAAACAATGGCAACTCAAGGGGAAGGGATCCTGCTATGGGATGTCGAGAATCATAAGAATCTCTGTGTCTATAACAATTGAAACTGCTCTGTGAGAAACCTTTAAGATGTATCAATAATGCTCTGTGAAAACTAATAAATATGTACCAAGAATACCCGTGTAAATGTGTGGAAAAAGAAAGGCCCTGTAAGTTGATCAAGGATATCCTGTAAACTGACCTGTAATACCAAAGCCTATCCATTGGGCAATGGACTCAAATCAATATACCCCTCCCAATGAAACACTAAAACACAAGGGGTCTCATCCAAATCCGTTACCTGCTACCACCCAATATGTACACTCCTCCCTGTGGTAAATGTGTTGATGTTAATACAAGGGAGAGAGTCACTTCATCAAATGTCAATAATGTAAACAGTTATGAAATGCAAAGGAACACCACCAATAATGACAATGGGTCCTAAGGTACGAGCACAACGTGACACTATGAAAGATGTTCTGAATTCAAACAATGACAAGTATCATTCAATCAAGGCCCAATGATACTCAGCCTTGTCAGATGCGAGATAGCTGCCAATGAGGCTAATGGCTATCGATGTGCTCTATTTCCGGGTCATCCGTAGATAATGTGTTGAAGTCGATACATATGACCTACTGAAAAAAAGAGCAATGATGTCTCTCTTCCCTCAACGCGCAGTGATAACTCAAGAAGATCAAGATAAAAAACAAGGTATCATATCCCTATTGTTGGATGAAGGGGATGACTGACTCAAAACAAAAGACTCAATGATAAGAGATGAGGAGACAAGACATAAGATGACTCAATACACTCCTATGTCTCCTCAAAACTACCCATCCTAAAGGCTCAATGCTTCGGGAACAATGACAAACAGGTCCCCCATGTAGGCTCACTCTAATGATAGACACAAAGGCTTGGCATGTGAAAGATTTGACATTCAAATTTTAACCTAGGAATAACAATTATCGACAGCCATTTATTCAAGAAAAAGAAAGACACACAAGACCCAACCACATGTTGATATAAGTAGGAAAAAAATCAACTACACTTATGAAAAGACTGAAGTAAACAACTAAAGAAAAAAAGGCACTGCAAGAGAAACGTAAATTGATATCCTAAAATCTGCAAAATATCAGCAAGCTAAACCACTGAAAAGACAATGCGGAAAAGAAGAAGAACCTACTCTAACACCCAAAAGTTTTACCTCAAAGCTGCCATGATGAAATCATCGTACTCAAAGGACCAATGTAACCATGTGTAATGTCCCCCACCTCTTGATAAAGAGGTTGTGAGAGACTTAGTAGTCTAGTTGTCCCCACTAGACTATAGTCTCATGCATCATGGGGACCAAGACACCCCAAAGCACTTACCTAAGCATATTGTTATAATTTTAAGTTGATTTTGGGAGAAAAGGTAAAATGAAGAAAAGAAAAGAACATGTGTGGAAAAGCTAGGAGTTAACCCCAGGAGATGGTTAACTAACTCAACAGAGAATTAGATCGAGGTATTGAGGAAAAGGAGGGCACATCTCTCACGCATTCCTGGATTATTATTACTTTTTCATTGGGCTCTTGAGCACAAGGACGTTTTGAGGGTTTTGAGATTACAAACCCTAGAGATCAACTCGGTGGTGAAAGATTCCACCTATCTTGATCCAAGCTTGGTCTCGAGGGTGCAATATTCCTCCCACACCATTCTACAGCAGGTACAGGACATATTCATCGGCAAGGAAGAGACAGTGCACAGTTTCAGGGGTTTCCAGCAAGAGGGGCGCATCATGTGAGGAAGAACAGTTCAATCTACGAAGAGGAGAAGGCTTTTTTCCTAAAGGACTTCTGGGTTTTCTCTGTATGGCCTAGGGCATCCTTTCTATCCCATTTTGGAGGAGGTTTGGCTGTCATATGATTTATCAGAGCTTGGCACGAGTTGAAGAGAAGGAGGGCGCACTGCAGAAAGAGGTTTCATTCATTTGGAAGGTCAAATCTTCATGATCCAGTTTGAGACTTCACCAGGGGGTTTGTCTTGACCCAATCTACTGTTCTAGCCATTTTGGTAGCATTTGGAGGTCTCTGGGAGGGAGGCCGAATTATTGAGTATCTTCAGCCATCCAGGAGGGCGCAACTCGGCTAGGGGTTTCATCCATTGGAGGATCAGAATTTCACCATTCAACTTAAGACTTCACCAGGGGGTTTGTCTTGCCCCGATCTATTATTCCAGCCATCTTGGTAGCATTGGGAGGTCCTTAGGAGGGAGGCCGAAATATTGAGCTTCTTCAACCAACCAAGAGGGCGCAACTCAGCTACGAGGTTTGGATACAGCCTTTGGAGGGAAAGAAATCAATCCTGTGCCTTTCATCAGTTCTTTGTATTGCCTTTGGAGGCTATTATCTTCAGTCTTGGACATTTTATAGCAACTATTATTCCAGCTTGGTTATTATTATGGTATTCTTCCAAATCTGCAAATCTATTGTATCGGGATCTCTCTATTATCTAAATAAAGGTCAGATCTGAGGCTATTGCTTCCATATTGGTGTTTATTGTTGTATCTTGTCATTTCCTTATGCTATATGTTCTGATCTATGTCTTCATGCTTTGATCTCCTAAACACAAACCCTAATGCGCAATATCATGAAGTAAACCTGCAAACACAGAAGTAAACAACAAATAAACAATCAAACAATCCTTATTTATGGGCAAAAATTGGCTTTGGAACATTACAGTGGTATCAGAGCTTTCAATCCTCCCAGCTTGTGGGGATTAGCACATGCATAAGTTCAGTGGTATTTATATGGGAAGGTGCAGAAGGCAGACAGGTGAACCAGAGACAGAAATGGAGGGGGAGGACAGTGAGCCACAGGTTCTAGCAGGTATAGCAAAGGAGTTGAAAAGCTCCATAGAAAACACACAGAGTACACTTGAGTTCCATCTACAGGAAAACCAAGAGACAATGCGCAGGGGACAGGTTGAAATGAAGGAAACTTTGGACAACATAAATGCCAACCAAGAAAAGATTGTGCAACTCCTATTACAGATGACACGTGGGGGAAAAGGCCCAAGCATTTATGCAAACAAGGAAGCCATTGGTTTCCATGGGGGAACTAGGCATTATCAGGAGCAGGATCCTCACTATCATGTAGAGGGACAGAGCTTTGGAGGGGGGACTTCCAGGGGTCCAGCACACAGTAGGGCCACTCCTAGACCCTATATGCCTATTTTTTTGGATGGCCAACCACAAGGTAACCATTTCAATGAATCAAAAGACCACTTTGAAGAATATGTCAAGGAGTATGAGGCCTTGAGTGCAGGATTTAGGAGACAGGTGACATTGGACCAATATTGTGGTATCAAATTCAGGGGTCAACCCAAAAACTATCACAGGAACAATAATGAGTTAGAGTGCAGGCCAGGTAAAATGGAGATTCCATACTTTGATGGGCCTCCCAAGGTATCTACGCAAACTTGGGTACCGAAGCTAGACACCTACTTGCAACTTAACCCATGAGGGAGATGGATGCCATCAAGTTTGCCACCATGTACTTGGAGGGCAAAGCTCATGATTGGTGGTACCATGGTTTGACCACCTTGGGTCATAACCAGATCACTACTTACACAGAGTTCACTCAGAGACTTATGGACATGTTTGAGAAGGGAGATCCAGAGCTGCATTTCAGAGAACTCACACAACTCAAACAAACTGGGTCACCAGAGATATATATAGAAGAATTTTAGAGGATAGCAGTAATGGTGACTGATGTGTCTCAGGCGAGACTGATGATGCTCTTTACAGAGGGACTGATGGAACCCCTAAAGGGTTGGGTCAAGGCTTTCAAGCCTACCAACTTACATGAGGCCTTATGCAGGACTAGAGACTTGATGGGGTCTGCAGCATGTTATCGCTCAGTTTGTAGTCTAGGTCAGGTAGCTTTAAGAGGTAAGGATCAAACTGGCGTAAAAGGAGCTTCCCCACCCACTGTCACCTCGATGGGGAGCTCTTTCTATTCAGGGTGGCTAATCCCAAGGGAGACGTCCCTAGTAATCTGGGGTATTGAAGGAAAAAGATCAAGGGATTAAGGCTCAAAGGTCAAAGTAGGTTTTCCCTTCACAGATTACTGCCAAGAAGATAGTCAAGAAGAAGATAAACCACAGTAGAAGCACCTGTTTGCGAGACAAGGCAACAATAAAACTAATACATGCAAATAGTGGTTAATGCTTCAATTATCAATGACTATCAATATGTAATACACATGAGCATAAATAACAGTAATTATTGACGAAGTCAATGATTGCAATAAAGGCTATGGCTTATAATATTACTTCTCAATAACGTCGGAAATGATATAGCATTCAATGTATAAAATCAATCTTTGAATTATCACAACGCATTAAATATCATTAATATGCTCACACATAAAGTTGCTGCGTCACTATACTTGCTAGAGGGTGACGTCAGCTTTCTCCTAGGTTAGTTTTGCTAGACAATGAGGTGGACGTTTTGCTAATTAGGCCAATGAAATTTATTTACACATCAAAGTCTATCATTTGATGACCTAGCCGCAACTTTTTAGAGTAGCCAAAGGTTCAAACTAGGCATGACGTCATCATCAGATTAGGGTTAGTAAGACGCTAGGGTTAGTTAGGGTTTCAAATTTAAGAAGTTTGAGAAGGTTGTTTTAACACAATAGACTCAACGTTGGATAATTAGACTAGTGCCTTAGGGTATAATGGAGTCAAGGAGCAAGGCTAAAGTCTCGGGAGAATCTAAATTTAAGGACGAGAAGGTTAGGCTTTCTAGTGTTGCAATGGCAGGGCCACAAAGTCAAAACCCTAAGGGGAGGAGGCTCATTCCGGTGTTGCTTAAGCAAGGCCTCACGCTCCTCCCTCTTTCCTTAAAAATCCTTGGCAAAAACGGCTAGCTTCAAAACATAAATCTAGGGATGAAAAGTGTTGTAAAGACAAGGCCTTTCAAACCCTAAAGGTCAAAACCCTAGGTGTAAACTCAATTAGGCCTAGGACGTCTTCCTTCTTCAATTTATGTTTCAAAACTA
>JASDQU010274449.1:0-15103 GCA_032191745.1 Picea mariana
AATACATTGATCTACCTATGTGCGGGTTAGGACCTTAACATTTTACCTTCACCTGAATGAGTGATTTGATATATTGATAGAAGGTTACAGGAAAGACTTGGAACACATAATACATCATTGAAATTACCATTATCTTCTTGAACTATTCAAGATCCTACAACATTAATAGATCTATTATCACCAACAAATATTTTCTTGGTGTTACATTCATTTAGAGCAGAAAATATGGATTTATCCTTAGCCATATGATAATATTCTCCAGAATCAATAAGCCACTCATCAAAAGAAGTACAAGTTGCATTGAAGGAGAAACTAGAAGCAAAAAGTGCATGTCTATGAGAAGAATAAGAAGAATTAGAATCAATAATGATGTTGTGTTTCTTCATCGGTGCTTCTAAAGCTGCCATCTTCTTGAAACATTTGGACTCATCATGACCATGTTTCCCACAAAAGTGGAAATGTCTGTCAGTATTCTTATTTTTAGATTTTGCTCATTTGTCACCATTAGGAGTTGAAGCTGGTTGAGTGGGTTTGGGACCCTTGTTTTTCTTGTTGTTGTGGCAAGGATGTTGCTTCTTAGGATTCTTGGGTTTATCTTTCTGTTGGGAAACTAAGGATTCGTTGGAGGTACCTGCAGTGCCGATCACTCCAAGTTGTACATGCTTATCTTGCTCTGTAATCAAATCATCACAAAAGGACTCAAGGGTGGTTTTTTGATAAGCTTTCCCTAGAGCCTCTCTCATGGAATAAAAGGTAGATACAAACACATAATATGCACTATCTAGCTTAGAAAGAATAATCTAGATGCAATGTTCTTCCTTCAGTGTTATGCTACACTCTTCACATAAAATTATGAGTGTTTTAAACTTAGATAGATAGTCTTCAATGCAAAAAAAATCATTTGAACTTAAAGAAAATATTTGATTTTCTAATTGATGTGCTCAAATAATATTGTGTTTACTAAACACATATTCAATCTTTTCCCAAGCTTCATCGGGGTCATCAATTTCTTGAAGGTGGAATCTTAAATCAAGAGAGATGGAAATTTTGATTAGTCCATGTGCTTCATCATTCCTATTAGCCCATGACTTTATTTTCATCATCGTTGGGTTCTTTTTCCTTTCCCAAGGTAATCCAATACATGCCTTTACTTCTTAATAAATTCTCCATATGGGATTTCCATTGGAAGTAGTTGGTGTTGGTAAGCAAAAGATCACTAGAATAAGTCATATTAAATATATAGATAATATGAATGTAAGAACTAAAAATGATGATATGGATGGAAATATCTCAAAATATTAGGCGGTTTAAAAAAAAATGACACTAAAAATGAACTTTGGATGTGAAAGTTATGCCCTCACTTTTACAAATAAGTTTCTTTATGAAGTGACCCACTTTTATAAAAAGAAGCGAGAATCACTTTTACAATGAAGTTACTTTATAAAATAAAGTTGCATGCAAAACAAATAACTTCAAAATAAAATATTAAATCTACTTGTAGTGATTCACTTTTATACTTGGAGTGAAATACACTTTACAATGGATGCATGGACTTTTTCAAAAAAGTAACACAAAAAGAGACTTGAACTCAAGACCTTTTACTTAATAAGACAACTTTTAGCCAAGTGAGCTAGAAAAAACATATTGTATTTTTTAGAAGGAGGATTGTTGTTGGTGTTGTTGTTGTTGAAGACGCCCTTGGAGAGTGTGCTCATAAAAAACTCTTTTCACATAAGAAAAAAATTTCTCTCCTCAATGACAACAAGGGTTAGATTTTGGTTAGCTTACCCCAAAAATGTAGATATAAAATATTAGCAACCTAGAAAAAAAAATATTAAGTTGAAATAAAACCAAAATAATACTCTGCAAAAATTCAAAAAGGGTGTATTTAGAGTTTATACCTCCAGATCTGACTGAAATAACCTTATATTGGGAAAATGGAAACCTTTTCAAGTGAAATCAAAAGTGTTCCTAACTTAAATGAGCACTTTGTTGAGGAAAATATATGAATTATCTTACTCAAGCATTTTCAAATCTCGCCTGGCTAAGACAATATAGTCGAGAATATCACCCTATGTTTTATAGCCTCAAAAATACTTTCCCAATCCACAAGTATTAATTATGAGTGTTTACGCTAGTTTTTTTATGAAAGAATGTTGCAAAATAACATAAAATTTTTATGTATTTTTTCTGAAAATTATACAGATTACAGAAAATAAATGTGGAGATCAAAAGAAAAAGTAACAAAGTCACAGATACACGCAGATGAGATAGAATAGCAATCGATTTATTTCATTCCAAGAAATCAAAGTATCTTTCTCTTTACAAAATTCCTGTGAGGGCATGGACCAAAGTCTAATATAGATATCCCTGATGAAAACCATACAAAAGGACTTTGACAAGAAGTAAAAACTGAACTTTAAAATCTGGATCAACTTGCCACAAAATGCTTCCAACTTGATTCTGCATGATATCCTTTATCAGTTATGAAACTTAGTCCATAAAAAGACAAGTATACACAGACTATCAAAGATAAATCAACACCTCTGAAACAAACATCTGAATGATATGGTTCAACTTTGAACCTTGCTGTCTACAATAGGACCATGCTGTCAAAAAGAGAAGTAGGCCTTTACTGAACTCAAGAATGAATGAAAACTAAACTATCTGATGAAAACAAAAGAGCAAACATTAGTATTTCTTTCTCCTTCTATTCTCCTCTTGTTCTTCCTTCTCATTTGGATTTTATGGATTCCAAATAAGTTAAACTAGTTCAACTACTTTCTTTAGTTAAGTTAATTAAACTTAACTAGTTTTAGTTTAGGGGAAGTAACAATAGTAATAATAGTTAAGGGTCTTTATTAAATAATAACTATGTAGGTGGGACCCCTTGTGACTCCCTTCTTTTATTCTTTGCAAAAAATAAACACAATTAGATATTCATTTAAACACATGCGTCCTTGTAGCTCCCATAAATATTTCCAAAATTTGAATATTAAATATCATAAATAATTCAAATCATATCCAAAACATATTAATAACCACATTATACAAAAAAAATTCTTGTTGTTCAAAACTTTCTGCAGACCATTGTATTCAACAACTCAATCATAAAAACATAAATTAAAATCCATATTTTCCACTTTGAGAGGCAATCCTTCTTCTATCACTCTTGTCCCCTTTGGAATTCCCAAAATTAGCCTTAGGTTGATTTGAACCTTGAGAATTAATCTCACTAATAACATGGTAGAAATCGTCCTTCAGATGCATACGTGAGGAAACTGATTTTGATGAGTCATTTGAAGGAGATGAAGGGGAGGCAACAACTTTACCTTTGTCTTGCACATGAGGGACATCAGTCTTAAGCCTTTTTCTAGCATGAAAGGACTGAACAAGTGAATGCACAGGGGAAATTTGAACATTAGGATTTACAGGTGGAGGAGGAGGAGGCAATGACATTTGGGCCAATCACGATGGTGAGAGACTTCTGTATTGACAATCTCCTTCCATCCATAATTTTTAGGAACTTCTGGTTGCATGGATACATGAGGAGGCACAAGAATACCAGAGATTTTTTTAGGCTAGAAGGGAGGCCTCTCTGGTCGGGGTTGAACTATCCCTTGCCCAATCCAATTGAAGAACCCAACTTGAAAAAGTTGGTTCAACTCTTGGGGGTCAACATCAAAATGAATTGAAAATCTAGGCCTTCTAGGCCCTCTATTCTAGTTACCTCTTCCTCTATTGGTTCTTCCATGCCTGCCTCTACTGAAGAAACTCATATTGTATGCAACAATTCATTAGTAACTGGCCCTTAACACACCATACATGACATTTTGTTTATATGAAACAAAATTTGGCTCAGAAATTGACATAAGACCCATGCAATTCAATCCATAATAAATTATTTAATAATTGCCAAGTGAGAAGGGGGTGAAATAGGGTTCATGGGACATCTGGAGGGATTGTAATGAGCAAAAAAGTGGTAGCATGACATGGAATAAAAACACGAGTTCTGCTCAACAATTCATTAAATAACTAAATGTGCAATCAATACCAAAATATATCAGTTGCCACCTATTTATGTGTCATAACTTTTGCCACTTCCATATAGAGTTTTTAATTTATTTTATAGAACAGGGAGTGTAAAAACAAAATTGGGATCGTGAGGGGGGTATAGTGAGAGAAAAAGTGATATTATGAGAGGGAATAATACATATGTTGTTCATAAAAAATAAATCAAATCGAAAAATCAACCATAACTCTGTTCAGACCCACAATCCAATAAGCATCTACTTTAAAACAAAAATCATTTAACTGTCCCTTAATTACATATAAAATGCTTCTCGACTTCAAATAAAAGACAATTCATATGCCAAAAATACTTTAATTATAGAAGCCTTCACATCTATACAATATGTATGCAACAACATAATAACAACATTGCCAATTCCATAATTATAACCCTTCGAGCCACAATATTTCATGTTCCAATGCTAACCCCTTTTCCTTTAAAAAAAAAAAATATAAATATACACAGTGATTCCATCCATTTCTTAAACTTGAATGAGAACAGGTCAATGTTAACCTCCAACTGTCGCATTTCCAACGCTATTTGACATAATCTATTTGCATTAAAACTCATAATTGGGCCCTTGTTTAATCACTCACAGGGGTTCATACAATATAATCAACACAAGTCTTGATTTGAAAATAAAATTTAACCAATAGCATGCAACTCTGAGCCTAAGATCCATGTAAATTATGCATGTACAAACATCTTTCAAAAGAAATTTCCAACAAAAGACATAGTCAAATAGTGCCTGAGGAGAAACAGAAGCAAGACGTGCCTGAGAATACAGAACCAAGTCGTGCTCAATGGACCAATCAACCACATGTGTCCTTTAAACCTTGATGGGACCAAGATCGTGTTTAGGGTTTAACACAACAATGGAGGAAAGAAAAAATAACTCGACCAAATGGAAAGTCCTCGGGGATGCAGATAACCTGTGCCCCCCCCTTTTTTTTAAACAAATTTATCATAGAGAGGTAACAACATATGGCTTGATCAAGAGATGATCTTCGAAGCAAGAGATAGCTCATGCTCCTTTTAAAATAACCACATATGAATAAACTTTAACCCAAAAAATTGATAGTGAGGGTTAACAAATCATAAGAGATAGCCACCCCAACAGAGATGAGAGGAAGAAAATACTCAAAATACTGTGAAGAGAATGCCTGAGCACAACTCATGACCAACCCAATCATAAACGAACTTCCATTTAAATTTTGTGTGATGCCCAGGACCTGACTATGCAACGCTTTCAACAACAATGATAGTGAAGGCAATGCCATTACAAAAGATAGCTCAGGGTTCGACCAGAACAAATAAAGAACACTCCAATACTTAAACAATTTGCATTGCAACCCGGAAGAACGAAACATACCAACCACCGAGAGGAAAAGGAGTCACAAGAATTCAACACCAAGACTGGTAGTAAAACCCACAGACAAAAAATCAGATCTTATTACACCATTAGCATAATTTTCCATAGAGAACCAAAGTAAAATCCCAAGATGACCAACATGTTTTAAACCAATAACCAATGCACAGTCTACACACAACAATAAAATTCATTTCTTTTCTTTAAAACGCCAACAATCTAGAGTATTCACAAAACAAACCATATGCATAGCACTGATACATAGTCAAAGCTTAAGAAACACATAGACCTCATGCAATTCTAAGCCAAAAATTTGATTCATAACAAAGAGTGACTATCATGGATGGAAAATAAAGGAGCCATACCTGGAAAAACACGCTTGAGGGAAGACTTGGACTGTATTTTCCTTTCACAACCAGAAATCGCAGAGTCTCCACAACCACCAGAGTTGAAAAACCAAATGCAAGTATGGCTAGGGTGATGGGCTCGAGGGTTGTTTGAGTGACGTGCAGTAAATGCACATCGCTTCCTTCCCCAACCATATTCAATTCAATGTACAAGCCAACCCATACACCATAACATAAATCATTAATTCAAACAAATATCCATTTTTATATCCATTTCATAGTGTGCCACCCTAAACCATATCAAAACTTTAACAACAACCATATGCTATAACATTACCATATATGCCTCACAAATAATCCTTTAATCAAGCACATAAGTCTAGCAACTAGGTCTATCACCCTTCATTTGTGTCAATCACATATACCTTAAGGCTTGTCCATAGTTTTTTTCTTCTTTTTTTTTAAGCTCCCATACCATCTTTTGCATGAAATCATGTATAAAATAATCAACAATGTTTAATGCATAAACATAACACCTATAAAAATGATCCTTTTATCCATAGTACTTCCATAAATTGCGAGTGACCATCAAAACCATCTAGCAATAACACATTCAACCAACCATATTATGTCGCCATAACGAATAAAACCATGTCCTAAATCATAAACTGTAGAGGATTGTGTTGACATCATTATAACAACAAACAAAAATATGAGTGTAACATATCCATCATAGTGCCACTAGTCTACAAGGGGGTCCCACCTACTAGTTAATTATTATTATTATAAATAAATAATAGAGCTTGGCAATCATTTGCAAGCAGTATTCATCGTTGCAATTTTAAGCATCAACAAACTAGCGACTCCATAGGGAAATCTGTTTCCAACAAATTAAGAACTTAGATTGTTTGGTTTCACAGAATAGGTGAACATTAGATCAATGAAATATACATCATAGTGATTACGCAATAGGGGGAAGTGATCGGTTTAAGGGAAAAAATGTTTTGGGATTTTGGGAATAACTCATGGAAAGTGTTACATATGAGGGGGCTTATCCCTGTACGCATAATAATACTATTAATCACAGTGAAAACATTCTTGGCTTCAAGGAGAAAAAGTTTCTGGTGTGCTCTTTTGAATCTTAGAGCGGAGGGAAGAAAATGAAAGCAAAAATAGGGATGACAAACCAACTATCTTATGTAACAACATTTGAAGGAGATATCAATTTCAATGATGTATTCAAGGGAGAACATCATGATAGTTGTGTAACCTGATTGTTATTGAATAACAACACTTTCAAAATAGTGTCACTGTGGAAAAAATGATCCAACATTTTATTTTCGACAAGAAAAGAAGTCAATAAAAGAAATAAACAATAGTAATGAAACAATAGAAAGAAATAACAACAAAGTAAAATCAAACCAATAAAGAAAAAATATAATACAAAAAAAATTTCATACAACATTAAGACTTTCAAGTTGGTTCCACATAGTGTTTTAAGTGGGAACCGTTAGTGCTATAGGAAAACAATCGCTCTTCCAAGTCCTTTAGGATATAGGAATTTGTGCCTAGGACAAAAGCGATCTTAAAAGGACCCAACCAGAACTTTTGGAACTTCGAATTCCTTCCTCTATCAGCATGATCTAAATCCCATAGCAAGACCTTCTTATTAACCTTAAATTTAACAGCCTTTGCACTTTTATTGAAATATCTTTTAACAATTTGTTGTTTTATCTTTATGTTATTCAGGGAAAAAGTCCTTTGTTCCTATAAATCCAAGAGTGCATTCATTCTTTGAGAGATATTGGAATAATTTAATTCTTCAGCCTGTAGCATCAACCTTAGAGAAGAAAGTTCCAGCTCAGTAGGCAGAATGGCTTCTTGACCATAAACAAGATGGAAGGGAATGCAACCAGTGCTCACCTTGGTGGTAGTGTGATATTCCCAAAGGGAATAAGTGAGGAGAGTGTTCCATTGACAAGGATTATCTTCAATGAGAATTTTTATATTTCTAACCAGATTTTTGTTAGTAGACTCAGCTTTCCCACTTCCTTGGGGATAATAAGATGATGAGGTAAAATATTTAACCCCCATTTTAGCTATAAACTGAGTCATCTTAGCAGAAATAAAAGCAGGACCATTGTCTATAATACTTTCCAAAGGAAGACCAAATCTGGAAAAAATATTAGTCTCAAGGAAAGAAATCACCTGCTCATCCTGCAAATGCTTAAGTGGGACAGCCTCAGTCCATTTTGTAAAATAATATGTGGCTGTCAAGATAAAAACTTGTCCTACTGGAGATGGGGGATTAATAGGACCAATAAAGTCCAGACCTCATTTTGAAAAAGGAAAGTCAGGGAGGACAGGTTGTAAAGGCATGGTAGAAAGACGTTCCTTCCCAATGAACTTCTGGCACTTGTCATAAGATCTTGAAAATTTATAAGAATCACGAAAGATTGAAGGCCAATAGTACCCTGGTAATTTTAAAAGTAGTAGTTTTAGTAGAAAAGTGGACTCCTACATGAATAACAACATCTAAAGATCCATGAGTCTCTTGTAACAATTTATGTGCTTCCTCATTATTCACATAGCGAAGTAACATACCATCGACAGAGCTCCTAAGCAGGAAGTCACCTAAAATGACATATCTAGAAGATTCAAGACAGAGCCTTCTCCTTTGATGAGTATCTAAGTTATTTGGAAACCTATGGTTTTGAAAATAATACACCAGATATTTATACCAGGGATGTTCAGCTACAGGAAGGATTTGACTCTCAATATAAAATAGTGCTGACAGAGAGCTATCTTGTTCATCAATTTCTTCACTTGCTTCTGCATGTTGAGATAAGTGAAGGGCTAAGTCACATCCCTTAATGGGTTTAGAAGTCATGATAGTTAAATCATACTTATGGATCTTGGCAAGCCAATGTGCAAGCTTCCCTGAAAGATAACTCTGTGAGAGAAAAAACTTGACAGTAGGTAAAGGGAATTTTACCAGCATGTGCTTACCTAAGATAAAGTGGCGAAATTTTTGAACATCTTTAATAAGAGCGAAAGAATGTTTTTCAATGAAAGAATGTTTAAATTCATCATATAAAAAGATTTGACTCATGTAATCTATTGGTTTCTTGTTAAATTGGCCATCACATTGCATGAGGATAGCAAAAAACACTTCCTCCATGGAATTAGTATATATAATAAATTCTTTCTCAAAATCTGGGTTTGCCAAAACCGGTGTGGAACGGATTGCCTTCTTGATCCTTACAAAATCATTTTTGATGTCATTAGTCCAAGAAAAGGAGTGATCTTTCTTAAGAAGATTGTGAATTGGTTTGACCATTACAACAAAATTAGGAACAAACCTACGGACAAAGTTGATAATACCCATAAAGGCTTGAACCTCCTTTTTGGAAGTATGAGAAGGAAGATTTAGGATAGAAACAATCCTTTCAAGATCTATGCTTATTCTTGAATAAGAGACATTGTGCCCAAGGATATCTCTCCTGGTAACGCCGAATATAGACTTAGAAGGATTTAAATAAATGTCAAATTTCCTGCATCGCATGAGAACCATTCTAAGATGATCAAAATGATCTGATCATTTTTTTGAGTACACAGTTAAGTCATCAAGATAAATCTGGATAATTTTACCAACCAAATCATCAAAAGCTATTTTCATAGCTCTTTGGAAAGTGGCACCTACATTAGATAATCCAAAAGGCATACGTTCATAAGCGAATGTTCCCCAATGTGTAATAAAAGTGGTTTTATATTTATCTGTCCTTTTTACCTTGATCTGATTGTAACCAGAAAAATCGTCAATTAAGGACATCATCTGTGACCCTGCAACTTGCTGCAAAATCATTTCCATATTAGGGAGAGGAAAATGTTCTTTTATGCTAGCTCTATTCAATGCACGAAAATCAACGCATAGTTTGATTTGACCATTTGTTTTCCAAAAAGGAACCAAATTGGAAACCTACTCAAAATACTTAACAAGTAAAATTATCCCAACCTTCAAGCATTTTTCCAACTCCTTCTGAATATTTGCTTCCAGTGTAGGGTTAAGGGGTCTTTGTTTTTTCCTAATCGGTTTTATGCCTTCCTTGATTGGAATGGAATGTTGTATAAGAGAGGGATCAAACCTATGAAGATCCTCATAAGAAGAAGAAAAAACATCTTGAAATTCACAGAGTAACTCAATGAAATTCAATTTTTCTTCATCATAACATTGGGCACCTATCGTGACATTCTTTTGGGAATTGGGTGTCCCAATGTTCAAGGAAATGGTTTCACCCACCTTCGTTTTTGACTACTCTTCTTTATCTTTTTCTTTGTTTCCTACATCACTTGATGAAAATGAACTTTATAGAGGAGTCAATCCCTTCGGAATTTTGTTGTCTTCCATGGATATAATCTCCTTGGGATTATAAAGTTCATTTTGTATGAAAGAACAGATGCTCTCATCACTAGGGAAGACCTTCCATGACTCTACATTGTCAGGGATATGAGGATGATACAAATATTGAAATGTCCAATCAGGTCTTTGTGGAAGAAGTTGTCAAGTAGGACAGGCTGCAAAAACAACTAGCCTATCAACCATTGAATTCACTTCCCTTTTAACATGAGTGATGTTGAATGATATAAAGTTCAAAATAAGCACCCAGACAATTTGGGTGTAGCATTTCATTAATTTTTTTCTAGGAGAATATATCTTACGTACAAGGTTTACAACAAGTTGAGAGTCCCCAAAAACTGTGAGATGACCACAACCTAAATTATAGGCATTTTCAATGCCTAGCAGTAATGCTTCAAATTCAGTGATGTTGTTAGTGCAAGACAACTCTAACCTACAGGAAACGTTGTGAATTTTACCTACAGGAGAGTACAAGATAATGCCATCTCCATTTCCTTCATTAGAGCATGAACCATCAAAGTGCATATTCTACATCCCATCCTCGAGGTCGATTTGTTCCAAGGTAGTGTTTCCCTCATCGACAAAGATGGAATACACTCCTAGGTCCTCTTCGATATAATTTACATTAGGTTGTGGAATTCTTTCTATATAAGGTGAAAATATTCCCTCCATTAGGACTATGATGTTCTTCCCATTTCGAGGAACAAATAAGTGTGTCTCATCAAGTGAGAGGTATCCACCTATCAAGGCTTTCCAGTATCTTCCTAAGATGATTGAATAATTACTCACTGGCATGTCAATTACCTGAATATTAAGGGTTGTCCTTATTTTAGGATGCGTGCACAAAATGAAGGTCATGTCCTTGATCTCTCCTATGGTTGATTGTTGTAAACTATTATAAGAGAGCATGCTTCTGGCATTTTCATTTGTACAATACAAGCCTATATCTTCCATAATAATTTTTGACATTATGCTTGGGCCCGAACCGCTATCAATCAGACAACAATGGGATATTATGTCCATAATCTTTACAGAAATGAAAAATGGAGGATTTTTTATAGAGTGTATATAATTATGTACACCTACTTTATTTATAGTTGAGTCCTCTTCATCTACCTCTTCAAGGAGATTGGCTACGGTGGAATGTTTTCCTTCCATGAAATGTTTTAGATGTTTTTGTTGCTCAGGGATGACAACCATGTCCAGGAGAGTAGCATCGGCTTTAATATTATCCAATTAATTGAGAATGTTGTATTTGAAAGAGGGAAGAGGGGAGGGAGTTCCTTGAATGTCAGGAGTTTTAGTAAATTGTAAAGTAGCAGTTGGTGAAGATGAGCTTGGGCTAGAAGAAGTGTGAGGGGGATCATATTTTCCTTTCGAAGCATAGGATTTATTCCTAGTTTTTATGATCATGAAATCCTCTAGTTTCGTGAAATATAGAACAACAATGGTAGTTTCAGGCCTTTTAACAAATTTTTTATCTCTGGCACTCCTCTTTACCTCACAAGTACTTTCCTCATGGCGTTCCTCACAAACGTTACACCAACTGCAAGGCATGATGGCTTTAGGCTGAAATTTGTTTTCGTTAGGATTCCTAAAGGGTGGTGAAGAAGAAGATGAGGCCCCAGGGGTAAGTGAAGGGAAATTTCCCTTTCACTCATACTCTATCATTCAATTATTCATGTCTTGTACAAGCTGTAAGAGGGCGGACATGTCTGTTTGTTTAATTGAGTCTCCCTTGGGAAGACCTGTTCTTTCAAGATGTTCTTCATACTCTAAACAAGTATGCAGAGAAAAACCAAGGTTGTCAATGGCCTTTTCTTCAAGCCTATGACGGTATGGGGAAGGTAGAGCATTATATTAATGCATAAAATCAGCTTGGTTCTGAGGGAGAATAAGTTCGATAATTTGGTTATATAACTTGGTGAAACGTAAGTTGAAAGACTTGATAGTATCACCGTATTTGTACGCGATGTTATTATACTTTCATAATTGTTCAGCTGGGCTCTTATACTGCCCATAAGTAGATTGGAACCAATAAAATAACTCCTCCCAAGTGGAAAGAATATTGGGAGGAAGATCAAAGAAATCTGTTGTTGCTTTCCCTTCATGGGAATTAACAAATAAGCGCATACAAGTGTCATTGTCATTTTCTCCTATGTTGTGACAAGCATTAGAAAATTCCACCAAGTGTTCATTCGTAGTGACTATGTTATTTCCAGAAAACATAGGAAGATGCTCTTTTAATTTTGGAAGTGGGCGAGTAGCAGGTGATAGGTTCAGAGGAGATGAAACATACCACAGAGTAGTAGTAGAATATTCTTCGAATTGAAAGAGTCCATACTTATTTATGAACTTAGTGGGGTTGGTAGTAGATTGGATAGGGACTTGATGACTATACAAGCTACCAATCACTAATGAGGCTAAATATTGAGATGAAGAAGAACCTCCAATGTCACCAGAGCCACCCATAGATGCCATCTTGTGAATGATAGGTAAGGGAGAGAAATGTGAATTGGATGACTCAGACAAAGCTCTCCTTAGAGTGTCTTGTTGAGTTGAAAAAATAATGTTTCTTCTTCCTATTTCAACAATAGGGTTGATCTCAGGTGATAAACCTCTTCTTCTCCTATATATGTGAGGGTTTAAGGACATGAAAAGAAGATAAAAAATTTAGGAAAACGAAATTTATGGATGATTCCTAGGCTATCTTTGTCTAGCTTCCCAACATTATTCAACACTTATATATTGTTCAATCACTTCCCACGAGCATTCAAGGTCAGCACGAATATTAGCAGTTTCTAAGATGGTATTGAATAAGGTTAAAGCAATGTTGGTTTGATCTTTAAGACCAGGCTCAATATTGGATTGCCTTGTAATAGGTACTTTCGTAAAGAAAAGAAAACAATCAAAGAATCAAAAGCAGAAACATAAAAAAACTCAATGATAATCATGCATATATTCAACCAGAGAGATATGGAAAATCTCCCTAGTATGGTCGCCAAATAAATGTTGAGGAAAATATATGAATTATCTTACTCAATCATTTTCGAATCTTGCCTAGATAAGACAAGATAGTCAGGAATATCACCCTATGTTTTATAGCCTCAAAAATACTTTCCCAATCTACAAGTATTAATTACAGGTGTTTAGGATGGGTTTTTAATGAAAGAATTTTGCAAAAAAACATAATTTTTTAATGTAATTTTCTGAAAATTATACAGATTATAGAAAATAAATGTGGAGATCAAAAGAAAAAGTAACCAAGTCATAGATACACACAAATGAGACAGAATAGAAATCGCTTTATGTCATTCCAAGAAATCAAATTATATTTCTCTTTACAAAATGCATGTGAGGGCATGGACCAAAGTCTAATTTAGATATCCCCGATGAAAACCATACAAAAGGAATCTGACAAGAAGTAAAAACGAAACTTTAAAATCTGGATCATCTTGCCACAAACTGCTTCCAACTTGACTCTGCACAATATCCTTTATCAGTATTGAAACTTAATCCATAAACATACAAGTATACACAGACTATCAAAGATAGATCAACACCTATGAAACATGCATCTGAATGATATGGTTCAGATTTGAACCTTGTTGTCTACAATAGGACCCTTCTGTCAAAAAGAGAATTAGGCCTTTAATGAACTCAAGAATGAATGAAAACTGAACTATCTCATGAAAACAAAAGAGAAAACCTTAGTATTTCTTTCTCCTTCTATTCTCCTCTTGTTCTTCCTTCTCATTTGACTTTTATGCATTCCAAATAAGTTAAACTAGTTCAACTACTTTATTTAGTTAAGTTAATTAAACTTAACTAGTTTTAGTTTAGGGGAAGTAACAATAATAATAATAGTTAAGGGTATTTATTAAATAATAACTAAGTAGGTGGGACACCTTGTGACTCCCTTATTTTATTCTTTGCAAAAAATAAACACAATTAGATAATCATTTAAACACATACCTTCTTGTAGCTCCCATAAATATTTCCAAAATTTGAATATTAAATGTCATAAATAATTCAAATCTTATCCAAAACATATGATAGCTTGTTGTCCAAAACTTTCTGCAGACCATTCTCTTCAACAACTCAATCATAAACACATAAATTAAAATCCATATTTTCCACTTTGATAGGCAATCCTTGTTTATTAATTGGGTTGGTTGTCAATGATGTCAACCCTCGAAGAAAGTCTGATAGCAAATTACGGTAGCACAAAGTTTTGGGTAATGCACCCAAGTTTGTTTGATGTATAATGGTATGAGTTTTGATATATTTGCAAGTAAAACTATTCTAGATGGATAGTACATTTCATGCTATTTCCGGTGATATGTAGAACGTCACATAACTCCTCGCGGTTAGAGAGTTATGGCCATGTGAAGTTGGAGATCCCTCATGAGTCATCTAGAATCCCCAAAAGGTCAAACTAGTCAAAGTGTTTGCAAAGAAGAAATTATTTAAATAATAAAGTGAAGTGATGAGTGTAGTATAAGTCAAAGAGGATGTAAAAGAAATTATTTAAATAATAAAGTTAATGGAAAACTTATTAATTATGGAAATTGATTAAGTTAAGTGGACAAGTGGTTATAAGTGGGTTAACCCTAAAATAAGGAAAGTGGGTTAAGATGGTTAGAAGGTAACCCCTTGAGGAAGCTACCTAAAATTATAAATAAGAGGCAAGGGTATCTCATTCAAATCACACTTGAATATCATTATGTTGATTAAGGTGTTGAGAAATACTGAGAGGGGGGGTGAATCAGTATTTTGAGCAATCAAATAATTTTCACTTTTCTTTCGCTGAAAACCTTAGGCTACTTTGTAGAGACCAGCTATTGTATAGTCTTAAGAAATTAAGAGTGCATCCAGAGATCTTATTATGAATATAT
>JASDQU010274450.1:10106-24491 GCA_032191745.1 Picea mariana
TGCTGTCTAGAAGCTGCATCGGTAAAAGTACCTCTGTGGAAGTAATATTTGCCCAACCATCTCCATACTCGATCATGAGTATCAAAAAGGAGAAACTATCTCGCTCCATAGGACAAGCCCTTGCAAGCCCTCTCAAAACCAACCCAGAGTGGAGTATGTGGCTCTTTTGCGCAACTTGGGCCATCATGAGGTGAAACAACCTACTAACCAAATGGACTCCTGGATCCCGTGGAAAACTTGGAAGTTCATCACTTCCAATCCCCACTAATTGCCCCTGAGTCATAGTGCTAACTGTCGAAAGCCCTCCATGCTCATCCCCATGAGAATCTGGGTCTGTGTCACTCTCTGAGATGTCTGCTATCCTAGGGCCTAAGATGATGATCATCATGCATAAGGTCTCAATGGTCTGCCTTTGGCGATCCACCCCTATGCTGCTGTGTGCCATATGGACTATCCTGTCAAGGGGCCTCGATCTACCAACTCTCCATGTCCTCTGCCACTGTCTATCTCCCCTGATACTGTTGTCGATGATGAAAGTTACGAGAAAGGCTAACAGAAACATCTGTAACCGACTGTAGGACTGGAAAGTATCATATGCTTTGGTCAATCCCAAGGATTCAACCAAAATCTCGTCCACCGATACCCATGGTAAATACTCGCCTGTAGTCATCATTGAACCCCAATCAAAAGGTACAACCAGGGGTAACTCCTCAAACTGCTGGTCAACCACTCTCCATCCATCATGGCTCATGAAACTGCTGATACTGTGAAGGTGATCTCTCAGGGCTATGTGCTGTTGCAAAGGAGAGGTGTCTCCGTGCTCCACTAAGTGTGTCTCCCCCCTGCAATCCAATACGTCCCTCTGAATCCCACCATACACCTCTGCGTGTCTCTGTGTACTATCTCTCACAATTGTATGGTCTTGCATACTCATGTAATCTCCTGTATACCCTTGCAACATCATGGGTCCTGGGTATACTACTGGGTCAACCTCTACATGAGGGTCAAGCACTCCTGGGACACAAATGGAAGTGTCCTCATAATTGCCCCTGGCTTTGGAGTCCCCATGCTAATGTGAGTGCTCGACTGTCTCAAAGATCCTCGTGGAAGGTAGCTCCTGCGCCTCCGAATCATAACTCTCCATACTCATCAGTGATCCTTGGTACTCCTCATGCTCCTCCATCAACTGGTGCTCCTCTGCTAAACCAACAACATCCTCTAGCAATGTGACTGAAGGATATATCTGACTCTCTACTAAGATAGATGTAGTGGATCTCTGTCTAATCTCCTCAAGAAGCTCCTTTGATCTGGACTCTGATTCTTGAAGAGCTGTTTGTGTGCCTTTCAAGAATCCTTGTGTGCTCTCCAACTCATGAGTGAGTCTGTCCACCTCCAACTCCTGCTCCCTCAGGCCTCTGTGATACATCTGACCAATCTCTAATAGGTAATCCCTGTCCATCAACAACTACCGGTAGTCGGTCCTCATCACAGACACTCTCTCCCTGACAGTATGAAAGTCATCCATGGCAAATCCCCCATCTGAACTATCATGTGCCATCGATGCCCTCCAACAACACCTGACCACCAATGCATGTGTGTCATCAATGCACCTAGTGGCTGCCATGATCATGTCCTCACCGACTCTCAATTGTCCTGCCAAGTAGCGTGACTCTTGATCACAGTCATGCTGAGGTGCTACCTCATGCCCCTCACTGCTAGTGTCAACCATGGAATCCCCAACAACACTCTCCGCAAAAGATAAGGCACTGAACTGCCCACTCTCCATTGTGCTATTGGGTCCCCTTGTGTGCCACTGCACACCATCACCAACTGCTACCCCCATCCGAATCACATTGTATCCTGTATGGGCAGCTGTATCCTCCTATGCACTCACCCTGCTACTATCATCTGCGCTTGGATCCCATAAGGATGTGTCCAGACACGTGCTAGGGTCATTCCGACCAATAAGGGGTACATCCCCATCACTGTTGATCGATCCTGGAAGTAAGTGTTCCATCAAACTGTCAGTCTCCACACCCTGACCAAATAATGGAATCTCTAAAAGAGATGACCCACACTCCTCATAGGTCTGTGTAAGATCAATTGTCTCCAAGTCATGTCTCTCATGAAGGTCCATCTGTCCCTACTGTTCAATCCATGCGCAGGGCTCCACTACTATATCACTAATGCCACTGATATCCTTTTGTGTCATGGCTATCATAGGTGTCTGAGAAGGTACCAACTGTGTCACAGTCACCATAGGAACCTCATCATGTCTAGGTGCTAACACGAGTGGATATCTACTAGTGTCACCACTCTGCTGAAGTGTAAGGTCATCAACACTATGTGATATGACTGCTAAAGCATAGGTGCTATCATCCTGTCCATCCAATGTGCAAGGGTCACTATCCTCCCCAAGCGTGCAAGAGTCACTAGCCTCTACAAGTGTGCAAGAGTCACTAGTGTCATTAGACTGCTCTAAATAAGCATCTACCGCTACATCCTCATACACCTCCTCATCCTCATTGTCATAGTGCACCTCAATAATGTGTCTCTTACCTTTACCCCTACATTTGTGATCTGGTTCCCAAGGCACTTTGCAGCTGTAGCAAAGTTGCTTGCTCCTAATGGGTGTAGGCATGCTTTGTTCTTCCTTCCATCTACTAGTTGGTAGTGATGCTCTCTCTCCCATTTGTCTACATAGTGCTCCAGTATGTTGTATGTCGGCTATCAACTCACGTATGACTATCTCCAATTCCTATCTATCCATTTCTCCTTATGGAAAACCCCTCAAGCTGGCAGGAGTTATGGCTTTGATGCTTGTGCTAATCCACCATTGGCTAGGAGGATCAACACTCTGATACCACTGTAATGTTCCCAAGCCAAGATGCCAAGAACGTTTCGTTTTCATTGATTTTTATGTGTTTTCTGGTTGTGGCATTTCGTTAAACACTTTGCAAACTTAAGTCTCATGAGTTGCACTAAGGGTTATAAAGGTTGTTCTTTGTGTGTTTGCARCAAGTAAATGATAGCAATGCAACCATGGAGTATACTCAACAAGATACAAGATCAACAACATAAGTAATAACCATAAATACCTCAGATCTGATTTATTAATAATAGATCTCTGACCTCGTACAAAATGGTGCAGATCTGGAATACATATATGARAATAAAGTATATGACTGATAAAGCCTCTGAGATACAAGGTAGATGAAGATCTAAGCTTCCAAAAGCCTCTCCAAGCTGTAGATCGAAGAACCAAGATGATCCAACTCAATCCTTAACTCTCGTGTGATGTCATCTCTCTACATAATGCGCCCCTCYTGGCTGTAGAAGACCAAGAATTCGGCCTCTATGAAGATTGTCTCCAAACCCTCGAGGAGAGATGCCAAACTGTAGATCGGGCCACTGGAAACCCCTTGGTAGAGTCTCAGGCTGAATGATGGAGATTTGACCCCCCAGATGACTGAATCCTTTATCTGCAGTGCGCCCTCCTAGCTGTAAAAGACCAAGAATTCGGCCTCTATGAAGATGGCCTCCAAACCCTCTAAGAAAGATGTCAAACTGTAGATCGAGCCACTAGAAACCCCCTGGTAAAGTGTCGGGATGAACGATGAAGATCTGACCCACCAAATGACTGAATCCTCAATCTGTAGTGTGCCCTCCTTCTCTCCAACTTGTGCCAAGCTCCAAGAAATAATTTGACAGAGAAACCTCCTCCGGAAAGGGCTAGGAAAGGCGCCGTAGGCCCTACAAAGAATACCCGGAAGTCCTTTTCCTCAAAATCCTTCTCCTCTGCCTAGATCGAATTATTCTCCTCAAGGTGGTGCGCCCCCCTGCTGGAAATCCCCAAGTGCTGTGCCCTAGCTCTCTCTGAACCTATGACTGATGTAGAAACCACCTGTACCTGAGTAGATCTGATGTAGAATGGTGAGGGAGGAATCCTTCATCTCTGTGACCAAGCTTGGATCAAGATAGGTGGGATCTTTCACCATCGAGTTGATCTCTAGGGTTTGTTAAGTCAAAACCCTCAAAACCCCCAAGTGCATTGGCTCACTAGCAAGAAGTTAGATATCAAATGATAATCAACATAATGAGAGAATAAAGGCCCCTGTCTCTCTTTTATCCTCCCTGCTCACCTTGTCTCTCCAAGTGACTTTTACTTTATTTAATTATTAATTAATTAGTTAAATCACTTTAATTAATTAATTAACTATTTTTCCTCTAAAAAGTAGTTTAGCCCTCCTTGTGGCTTCCTTGGCCACTAAAAATCACTTCTCATCATCCTATCTTGTAGTGTTATTCCTCCCGATTCCAATGAGCTATTACACTAAGAGGTTCCTCCAAGTATTATGCCCAATATGACCTCCTTAGTGAATTTAATTAACATATAGCCCAAAATAACTCAAAATTACAGAAATCGTCAGAATGCAACGGAACCAAAGCCAAGCTATGCAGAATGGATCATGATGATGAAATAAGATGAGCGATGCAAGTTGGAGCCCAAAAAACCCCTCAATAGCCCTTGTGCTCGCTATAACCTCCATTTGGCTACTCTGGTCATCATAACACTCTGTAATATAATGATGTCCCAAATTGGGGACATCACAATGTGCCTATGTTGGGTGACATCTATGAGGGAACTGACTGAATGTTGGAAAGAATTCAACAACTTCTTGAAGGGAAGGACTTTGTTTTGTTTGGCACCATAAAGGACATAATCATTGGTAGATGGAACAAATACAATACCCCCTACATGCTTTAGCCTATGCCTTAAACCCAAAGTACTATGATGCATACCTGGCTAAATTTGGGGGTAGGAGGAGGGCCGCAAACAAAGACACTGAGTTGGCCAATGGTTTTAGAACGACAATTTCAACAATTTGCTCTGATTTAATGGAGCTCACGGAGCTAAAGAACCAATTTACTTCATTCATCACAGGGAGTGGTGCATTTGGAAATGTAAATGCACTTGCTGATAGGGGAACTATGAAACCTTTTTGCATGGTGGGGATATTATGGTGCCCAAACTCTAGAATTATAAACTCTTGCATCTAGAGTTCTTTCATAGGTTTGCATCTCTTCAGCAACAGAGAGAAACTAGAGCACTTATGGGTTCATCCATTCGGTTAAGAGAAACAAACTTCAATCAACAAAGGCAGAAGATCTTGTGTGCATCCACTTAAATCTCTGCCTCATCTCTCGATTGAAGCCAAATTATAAGGAGTGTCCTTTGAAGCTATGGGATGTGAATCATGAGGATGCAGACTTGGATACTCCTGAGTGCTTGATGGCTAACCTCTCTTTGGCTAGTTCTTCTTTAGATCCTTTTCTTGTTGGGGATTTAGATGAGGCATCCATGCCTAGGTCTGGCTCGACTATAGCAGGTTCTTCTGCCTTTGTTGTTGGTGGGCAGTTTGGTAGTAGTAGTAGTATTGCATCTTTTGCCCGTGCAACTTCATGTCATCAGTTTGGGAAATTAGGTGTTGTTTCATTGGAGGATGTGGATGACCAGTTTGGGGAATTATGTTTTGTTCCATTGGAGGATGTGGATGACCAGTTTGGGGAATTAGGTGCTGTTCCACTGGAGGGTGTGGATGACGCTGATTATTTATCGAATTAGTCTATCTCACTGTAGATTTTCATATTTCCAGTTTCTCATTTATGATTTCGCTGTTTCATACTTGTGGAGATTTCAAGATAAGCTCAATTTTTGTTATTTTGAAGAACTTTAATCTTGAGTCTTGAGTCTTTATCATTTGATATGATGATATGATGTTATGGGCCTTAGTTGACTCATTTGATACGATGATATGATGTTATAACTTATGATGTGATGTTATGAATGATGAATCATTTGAAAATTTAAATCCATGATATTATGAATCATTTCAATTTGAGATTTTATTTCTTTGTTCTTAAATTTTCATTATAAATTATAAATTTAAAATATATATTTTTTAATTTTATAAAAAAAATCAGGGTTAGGGTTTTGAATCCCCAATTCATAATTTCGGGATGAGTGTCGCACCTGCATCAGATTCTTCAGTTGATTCCGATCGCACCCATGGTTCTTGTAACTTTGCATGCACCTACTATAAATATAATTGCTAAATATGGACATGCCAAAAATAGTAGTCCAACGCTTAAAAAGTAGAAAGATGGAAAATGAAGGGAACTACTATGACACTGTTGCCAAATATGGCACATCCAAAAATCGACACTGCTAAAAATAACAACATCTCGCATGTCCTAAAAAATAGTCTAATTAGACTCATTTTTCTACAAGGAATCCAAATATATGCTCAGAATTGACATGCAAGCCTGAAAACCAAATTGCCAAAAGTAGAAGTGTCATGAAATTCCTTACATGTCACTCAAAATAGACCCATCAACATTGTAAGCTTGCGAGGACCAAGAATATGTATAAATCTCTGACATGCAAGCCCCAAAACTCTAGCTCCTAGAAAAATGGGATGTTGATTTTTCTGATTCTCAGGTCTTGATAGTTATTGCCTTATGATTACAAACAAGATTCACTTTCATCCCACAGTTATCATAGAATAACTATACACTGAAAATCTCAACTATAACAATGCAATGGAAATAACAAGATCTAGAAACAACCATGCACAATAGACACAAGAACAAAAGAATTTATCTTGGGAAACCTAACCTTGGGAGAAAACCYAACAACTTTTCTTATAGAAGAATTCAGTCCAAGATATTACCAGTACATCACCATCACCAAATCAAAATACCATACAGAGAARGTCCTTCCCAAGTCTAGCACCTCCAAGAGCTAGYGCCTCAATAATATGACCAAGAATAACCAAGAGAAAGATCCTCCAAGCCTAGTGCCTCTCCAAGATAGTGCACAAGTAAGTAGACTAAGAACTGYAACTGGGAAGATGCAACTAGCACGAAGCAACTGGCTAGTGCGCATTGTAGAAGGAGAACTGTCTGTCTAATAATGAATTGACTATGCCTGTATTTATACTAATCCAGGCGCCTCTCTTTTCCCTGTGGGGCYGACTTCTCATTCTGGGTCTTCAATTTACTTTATTATTTTTAGTCTTTTATTGGTGGGGCCGACTTCTCYTCCTGGGTCTTCAATTTACTTTATTATTTTTAGTCTTTTATTGGTGGGGCCGACTTCTCTTCCTAGGTCTTCAATTTCTTCCTGGGGCTTCTTTAATTGTCAGATGGGTCTTCTTGTACTTCCTTGTGGAGAATGACTGCCCGAAGTTGTAAAACTTCAACAAGGGAGAACTACAAAAATGGCAAGTTCTCGAGAATTGACGAAATTGACTCTATAACAAACTATGATCATTGTGAAACCATGGATGTACATGTGGATGGAACCAACATGATGGAACGTAGCTCGATCTTAACCCTCCAGCTGCATAGGAAATCTGGGGGGTAACAAGCCCTAATGGAGAAAGCATGAAATCACTGAATACAATCCCATACTACATTCCTATATTTCTTCATTCTATCATTCTTAACAACACATTGACTTTTTACTTGTTGCACTATTAGGTCATAATCACCAACTACTTTCAAGACTTCAACTTTCATTTACCTTTCTAATTCCAACCCCAACAACAAACCTTCATACTCAGCTACATCGTTAGTGCAATCAAACTCTAATTGGTAAGAATAGGGCATAAGTTCACCTTTGGGTGAACTGAATATAATTCTTGCTCCGACACTTGTTCTTGACTTGGCCCCATCAAAGTGCATTTGCCATATGCCATCCTAATCATCATGTGTAGTGCTATTCTAGAGTTTTCTATGTAGAGCTCTCCTTAGGATAACTGTTCACCTCTTTGCCGCGTGAAAACAAGGGACTCTTTAACCATCTCAAACTTCACTACAATAGCTCTAAATGAGGTGTTCCCTTGAGAAGTGTGCAAGTGGGCCTAATGTCCCTTGGATCATGAACATCCTCCTTGATTAGTCTTGGTCTTTGACCAAAACCAACATAATATACATTAAATAACCTTTCTATGTGGAGCACTCTTCTTAGCTTATATGCCATTGAACATGTCRAGGGGTTTCATGTGCCATGTGTCCTCACTTTCTGAAGGGCATTCCTCCTATATGCCTTGCAAAGGGTGCTAATTAACCATGTCATGCCTCAAAATATGTAGAACATGCCTTGTATGATTTGAGGTGCYCTTTTGATGATGAAATTGCCTCCAAATATGCAACTGATGCCTCAAAGACTATGAAAATTCCTCAAAAGGTAATCGCCAATAGAAAAACATGCTTTGAAATGTGTAGAAGGATCATCCAGACATGATTAAGAATCAATCATGTGATACTATGCTCCTTTAGCTTACGTGCTCAAGATCTATGCCTCTTTATGTGGTAACAATGGGTATCTTGCTTGCAAGCTGAAACCCAATAACTGACAATATGCGGGAGCTCCCACATAAAATATTCAAAGTTTTTGGGTTATTGGAAAGGCATTAAATTTTTTGAAATATTTTTGACAACGTATATAAATCTTAAACATGCTCGAGAAGAAATTGTCAAATATTGCAAAATAACAGCGTACCCTTGTAGAGCAAAAGCACTACTCTTCTCCAGAACCTATTTAGAATAATTCCAGAACACAATTTGAAGAAAACTATAAGCATGTTGAAGGTTACCCTCATGGTGTGTGAAACAAGAATGGAAAATAGTGATGATGAGGACAAAGATGAATATTTTAAAACAAAAGAGAAAGACTTTTTACAAACCAAGAACTTCGAAAAATTTCAAACAGGTTTTTATGATCTGAGTACAACTTGTTGAGGTGAATTCGTTCTTGCTTCATTAAGAGTAGAGGGAAAAATATTTTGCTTAGGTCGATTCCTGCTTTAATGAGAAGAGATGGCAAGATTGTCGCTTATGTGGATTCTTGCTTCGATATGAGGAGATGGTAAGTTGGTCGCTTATGTGGATTCTTGCTTCGATATGAAGAGATGGCAAGATTATTGCTTAGGTGGATGTAGACGAATTCTTCCTTCAAAATGGAGGATACTCTAGTGCGATGGAGCACCAACACACCTTCCATGGATTTGGAATGATGGGTCGTTGAAAAATAATATTATCATTGCAATTATCCTTGTAAATTTTGAATCTCTGATGTGAGATGGGGTTGGTAGATAGTTAAAAACAGTGCTGTTGTGTTAAGGGGTGGTGTTGGAGTATTAATACTCCAGTCTCCAATAGTAAGTTCCAGTRAAGTTTGACTCTTTTAAGAGTCCCGAGTCTTCCCGAGTCTGTGCTGGGAAGAGTATCCGGCTCAAAATCTTCCCTAAACTCTCCCCTCAGGCAGACTCCTCGAGACTTGGCCCACTTGCCCAGACTTGTGAGTCTGACTCAACSTTTGACCACTCACCCATATTTTGATCACGTGTGAAATTTGAAGGGTGAAAAGGGTTTTGGAGGGAAATATATAGGCAGGAAATGAACCCTAAACCCTAAGACACATTGTTAAATAGAAACCCCACCCTTTCTCACTCTCACAATTCTCCATTGCATCAATTATTTGCTGTAGCTGTGACTGTGAGGAGCGATTTCAATCGCTGTGTGTTTTCCAGCTTGTAAAGGAGGCCGAGTTCATCATCATAGGAGCCCTAGTTCATCATTATTAGCTGCGTTTGAAGAAGTAAAAAAGGCCGTGTTCATTGTTATTGGGTGCGTGTGAAGGAGTTAAGGGGGGCCAGTTCATTAGAGGATGTGTTTTTAGTGTTCACTATGTGCATTTGTGGAGGTAAGTTCAGGCATCACAATCTCTTCCCGAATATCTACATCTACATAGTTGCACCTTCTCTTCCTTTTTTCTTCACCAATCTTATCCTTTTGATTCCTGTCTTGATAGAGCCGTGTTTGTATCCAAGTAATAGTTTTACTGTTTTGAAGAGTGTCAAATGTTGTATTATCGTGTTTTATGAGATGATCTTATGCATTTGTGTATAGACTCTGTTGTTTTATAACTTATATGGATTGGAAATTGGAAATGACATTAGTAAAAATAAAATTCACTATATTTTGAGTTTTTCTTTTTGTATTTGTCTAGTTTTGGGGAGTCTTTGCCCAGTTCCAGGATCAGTTGAGTCTTTGCTGAGTCCGAGTCTAACAACTTTGATAAGTTCAAATGTAATAAAGTCATATTATTACTAAGTGACTATAATAAAGCGTAATTAGTGATAAGTTGTTATTAATTAATAAAGTGGTTAGGGCAATTAGGTAGCACAAATACTAATTTTCTTTTTGTATTTATCGAGTTTTGCCGATTCTTTGCTGAGTGCCGAGTTCCAGGACCACTTGAGTCTTTGCCAAGTCCGAGTCTAACAACTTTGAGATGGAAGTTCAAACGTAATAAAGTCATATTATTAATAAGTGACTTTAATAAAGAGTAATTAGTGATAAGTTGTTAATTTGTTATTAATTAATAAAGTGGTTAGGGCTATTAGGTAGCACAAATACCAAGTTAGTGAGATAAAAGCGGATCCTCTTCATTGTATCCAACGACTCCATTTGATAATAAAGTTTTTATTTCACATCTCTTGTACATATATGCAGTTTTTTAACAACAGCTCTTTGTTTTTAGGGTGTTAATCTATATTTCTCAGACTTTTCATTCAGTGGTATCTAACCTTTAGCAATATTCTTACAATAGCCCTTAAGGTTCACAGTTAATTATATCTTATAAAATAGCTCTGTTGTGCAGGCTACCTGGATAACTCAGTGCCCTCTTCTTTTGTTGGACACACGGATGCCTTATGGTAGTCTGTCACTTGGCTGCGAGGAGCATTTGGATCTTGCAGGCACTGGTTCATTTTATAATGAAGGGGAAGCAGATATTCTCGTGCAGCATGTTAGATCTCTTATTTTTGCTGGTAAGTACTGCTCAGACTACTCAGAACATGAGAAATGAAAATGCAAGGTTTGCGAAGTGAAGGCGAGGATCAATTAGTATATTACATAGGCATATGGCAATTGGCCTTTGATTAGTTTTAGCCTTACGGATAACTAACAATTCAGATTTATCCATTGACATACAACATGTTATGCAGACATGCAGATTCACAAACAAAAATTGCAAAGCTCATTGAGGCAATGCCACAATGCATAAGTTGTAACCATTTTGTCTCTCCTACAGATTGATGTGAACATCCTTTTGCATATGGTTTCGGCATTTCTAAACAAATGAATCCTCTTCATTGGATTATTAAGACACGAGTTCTTCTCCGCATCAATTACATTGTTTTCTGCAGGTTTTAAAAATTTTCCAAGGAAAAAAATTAAATGATTAGGATACTAGGTTTAGTGGCTTAAGACTTAGAGTTGTATGCCATTCATGTCTATGTCTATCTAGGCAACTGCATACCTTTTGCATGGTTATTTTGTCCATGCATATGTTCTGAAATGCTATGATTTCAAAAATGTCATGCAGGAGTGATGCCCATGGACATTGCTGTGCAGTCCCCTTATATAGCTCAAGTCCAGCTCTTGCGTGAACGACTTGATCAAATACCAGAAGCTGCAGGCATCCGGGTTGCAAGCGTGGACAGTTTTCAAGGTCGCGAGGCTGATGCTGTTGTCATATCAATGGTATTATTAAGACACTTACAAATTTTCCAATAAGCCTTTTAAAAAAATACAAAAGTAGAGATGTCATTGTCAAGAGGGAATCTGTTGTGGGAAAAGGTAATTTCTTTGAAGCATCTGTATAAAAGTGACCATGAGCTACCTAGGAAGCTGGTGCATTCTTTCCCCAAAGGCATTCAAGTACTTCGGATTTCTCTCTGGACACGACTTTTTGACCACAAATCTATCCTTTTAATTTTGCATAGATATAGCCACAGGTATAACGAGGAATCTCTGCAAGTGCTGGAGCAGCAAAAATGCATTATAATTTTTTTTATAAATTGGGGATGAGTAGATTGCAGCTTCAACAACTTAACAGTTATACGGTATCCATAGAGGCTGATGCAGTGCTTAGGAAGTCTTCGCATGTTCCAGCAAGGACAATTGGATATGCACTTTTCAGATAAGGTTGCTGGCAGCCACACTGTGAATGGGGATTTCTTAGAAAAGATGCAAGTTAGTTAGATCTGGATCGAAAATTAGTGCATGTCTATGAAGAGGTTTGCATGGTTGGAACTGTGAAACAGGTCTATTTCAAGTGCTAAAGCATGTAGAAATGTAGAATGAGCTTTCTATGGCTATTTTGCAACCTTTTGGATCTTATTGATGCTGCAATGTTCAGCTTGTAGGGAAAAGTGATTTGATCAGAATGCAAAATTTGGAGCAAGAGAACTCACGTATTCTGTATAAATATCCTTGCAGGTATCAGTAACACCTATSCAAGAGAATATAAAACTTGCATATGGTTCCTGGGCCACTATTGAGTGATTCCTRTAAGGCTGTCAGCAATTCATCTGATTTTGTATGAAGCTCACATTTGTAGACAAAGATTTGAGACCCTTTTATTTATTTGGTGCCCAATACATAACTGCAAATTCACTCTTGGTGAGTGTGATTGATGCCAGAGGTAAGCATACCCACTGTTGATCGATAGGGGATTTGGGCATTCACTTTCCTTCATGAGCTGAAGCTCAATACAGTGGGAGAGCCCTTTTTCTCATGGCAGGTACTCATACCCTATATTTTTTTAGTGATGTGAGATTCCTTAGTAATAGAACTAGTGTTCGCTTCCCTCAAACAGAGCTTTTTTCTTTCTTGAAAAACATGCTTCTTATATAATATATTAGGCATCAAATTAGAAAAATTAAATCAGAACTAACCTTAGATCGCTATACTGAATCCAAGATGGCATCCTTTCCCAAAATAAATGGAAACATAAATTCTCAGGTTTAATGATAAGGAACATTTTAGGGTTTAATGATAAGGAACAAGAACAATTCAAATTATTTGTGGTCTTTTTATTTGTTTGTGTCCAATACATAACTGCAAATTCACTGTTGGTGATTGATCTTGATGCCAGAGGTAAGCATACCCACTGCAGATCGATAGGTGATTTAAGCATCCACATTCCTTCATGAGCTGAAGCTCAATACAGTGAGAGAGCCCTTTTCTCATGGCAGGTCTTCATGCCCTAATACTTTGTTAGTGACGTGGGATTCCCTAGGAATAGATCAAGTCTTTGCCTCCCTCAATCAAAGATTTTGTTTTTGAAAAACATGCTTCTTATATTAGACATCAGACTAGAAGAGTTACATCAGAAATACAGAATCCAAGATGGAATTCTCTCCGAAAATAAACAGGTGATACCAACATATGTTACCCGAAACAAGAAACACCATCAGAATGGGAAATATAAATTCTCAGATTTAATGATAAGGAACATTTTATGGCTACTTCTAGTTAATAACGAAGATCATCTACTGTGATTACATACAGGTATCGGGCAAGGGAAAACTTTGTACAGAGCACTAAAAATAAAGTGTCTATTTTTAGCAGCATTTTAGTTCTAAGTTATTTTAGTTCTCCCTGTGTTAAAAAAATTGATTTTGTTAAGATAGCGTATTCTAGGCTAAAGTCATATAAGCTAAAGAGTTGTTTTCAGTGTTGAATTTTATAATTTTTTAGTATTATAAATATGTATTATTGAATCATGCAAAGACACATCCTTTTAAGCATGATTATTCCCCTCTCCATTCTTCCACTATGGTCTTGTATCAATGGGCATCAAATGTTGAAATAATGGTAATATTTACTCGTGGTCATTCATGTCTAAGTGCCCTGGCTAATTTGTTGAAATTCTGAGGTCCTATGAGGCTGCCAACTAAGGTCTGTCCTTGACCTTAGTATGGCTCTAAGTTTCAACTGTTTGGCTGTCTTCTTTTGCTGTTTTAGAACAGCAAATAGTCATGTTACTTTCTTCTCAATGTTTTATAGGTTAAGTGCTCTTTTAAAGTGCCCTTGCAAGTGTTTTCTTGTCTCAATGTTAGCACATGCAATATTACTTAAAACACATAACACTACCTCTAGATCTTTGAACTTTAAAATGCTGTTCTACACTTCTACACATGCATAAATTTGACACAGGTATTTTTGGTCAACATGACCCTGGATAAAACCCCTCCGGGGAAAACCAGTTTGGGATATATGTCTATATAATTGTGATTAAAGCAAGAGATACAACAAGTACTGAAATACAATGGAACCTGTATACATAGCAAGCTCCTCACGAGACTTGCATCAAGAACCAGAGGAAGAAGTGCTCAAAATATGGTGCGCCCTCTTCCTTTGTTGCCCTTTGAACTGAACTGAGGCGCCCAAGCTCATCTGCTGTCCAATGAAGAAACCCCTCCACAGGAATGTCCTCTCCTGTGCTGCCTCTCCACTGAAACTGTC
>JASDQU010274453.1:0-11221 GCA_032191745.1 Picea mariana
TAGATTTTAATAGGTTTTCAGTGGCAAGAAATTTTACATCTTCAAAATAGATTTTTGATGGATCAGAAACCATTTTTTGCCACTGTTATGTGATTTACTTTCTTGCCATGTATGCCCGAAAACATTTTTGAGATTTTCTTGCCCTCCTCAGTCAATGTAAATTAGATAAAAAAAAATCACGTGTTTTTCGGGTTCAAAACCAAGTTTGAATGCTAGATACATCATTGATTTATCTCTTTTTTTTTAATTTTCATTTTTTCATCAATAACACATGTTAAAAAACGATATTTTTTGCCCTAGGTTCATTTTTTTCCATATTAAAGATGCCAAAGTCATTKGATCCATTATGGGAGTATGGTGAGCCTGTTAATCCARCGAATCAACAAATTCTCTCATGCAATCTATGTGGGAAAAAAATGAYTGGTGGGGTATACAGGCTAAAATACCACCTTGCGAAAATTCCAGGGCATGAGGTGGGTATTTGTCCTAATTCAAGCCCAGAACTCGTTGTGAAGGCCACAAAAGCACTTAAAGAATATGCAGAAAACAAAAAGTACGCAGAAGCCAAGAAAAAAGAAATGGCTGAAAGATCCAAGTCAAGCACACACACTCTTGGGGCAGTGGGAGTGGGATCCACTCCTCACAGTCTGTAATGCCTACAGCAACATCACCATTTTTTGTGCCAAGATCCACACCCGATGCACAACCATTTATCAGGTCAATGTCGAAAATAAAAGGGAAAGAAGAAGCGGAAAAAATTGTGGGTAGATGCCTTCTATGGAGTGATATTCCATTCGATTTCGCCAAGAACCCGTTCTATGTGTCCATGTCTGAGGCTATTGCTATTGTTGGCCCGGGGTATAAGCCCCCCACTTATGAGGAGTTAAGAGGGCCCATCTTCAAAATGAAAAGGTCGATTGCACTCAGAGGTTGTAGGAGCTTCCAAATTCATGGGAGTTCATAGGATGCAAGGCGATGTCAGATGGTTGGACTAATGGGAAGGGTAGGAGCCTTCTCAATTCTTTGGTTCATTGTTCCAAGGGGACAATGTTTATGAAATTTGTGGATGCATATGCACATGTCAAGGATGCGGCATTACTTTGTGACTTGTTGGATGGGTTCATCCAAGAGGTAGGTCTGCAGCATGTTGTCCAAGTCATAACGGGAAATGCTGGAAATTATGTGGTTGTTGGTAGGATGCTTATGTCCAGGTATCCTACACTATTTTGGACTCTTTATGCCGCTCATTGCCTTGACTTGTTGTTAGAGGATATGGGAAAGATTGATTGGATCAAGGATCCCATTGATTCATCGAGGAGCATCACAAAATTTATATACAATCATGCTTATGTACTTAGCTTGATGAGAAAATTCACAGGTGACAAAGAGTTGGTGTCCTACCATCACACGCTTTACCACTAGTTTTGTTTCTCTTCAGTCTCTCTTGAATTCTAGGTGGGAAATGCAGGCAATGTTCCTTTCACCTGAGTGGCGTGCTTTATCATTTAGCAGTGAACAAGAGGGGCAAGCCATTATGAGGCTAGTTGCATACCAGGAGAGCTTTTGGGATGCGGTGAAGGAGGTGTGCATGATCAATGAACCTTTGGTAAAGGTTCTTCACTTAGTCGACGGGGACAAGCCCGCAATGGGATTATACCTATATGAGGCCATGGATAGGACCAAAGAGTCCATTCATGCTTATTATGAGGACAAGGGGGATCAAGGGCAGGAGAGAAAATAAATGATATGGGGGGTGATTGATGACCGATGGAACAACACACTCCATCTCCCCATTCATGCTGCAAGGTTATACCTCAACCCTACATTCTCTTATACATATGGCTTTAGGTTTGATTCAGAGGTTATGTCTGGCTTCTTTGAGTGTGTCCAAAGAATGGTGCCAAGTGCAACTGACCGATTAGAGATTTCCCAAGAGTTGGAACTCTATAAGAGGTCCATTGGCTTATTTGGATTTGACATGGCCATAAATGACAGGAAGAACATAATGCAAGTAAGTTTCACCTTGTTTTAACTTTTAAGTTTCAAAATTCATTTTTCAAATTTCAATTTATTAGATTAATCATTAATCTTCTTAAGTTGTTTCTTTGTTTTAAACTAAATCATTGTCTTCTCTTATGTTTCTCTAATTCGTTGTAGATACTTGGTGGGAAAGCTATGGCACAAAAGTACCTATTCTACAGAAGATGGCAATTCGGGTTCTTAGCCAAACATGTAGCTCTTCTAGTTGTGAGCGCAACTAGAGTGTATTTGAAAAAAAAAAAGCGCAATGGGTTAGAGAATTTCAAATTAAATTTTAAATTCATTACAAAATTATAAATTATTAAATTGTCATTTAAATTTTATGCTCCTTTATATTCTAATAAATTAATTTATGATCCTTCTACAGGTTGGATACCCCACGCCTTAATGATTTGGTCTACGTCTACTACAATCTTAGGCTGTGGGTGAAGCAGCTTGAGAAAAAACCTGATGCGAAGGCCATTTCATTGGATGGGATTAACACCACTGCTGCATGGAGGGTGGAGGTCAAGGAACTTGTTATTGAGACCGCCTTTGATTGGCAAGAGGAGGATAGTGATGAGGATCATGGTATCTATGAGGAGCTAGATCGGGATGTTCCATAGGATATTCAATTTCACGCCAAGTCTGCGAGTGTGCCACCATCAGACCCACAGTCACATTCAGAGGGAGATAGACCCAGCGGTAGCACTAGCATTTTACCTCCTCTACCTTCTTCTAGAGGACATCAATCTCGAGGGTCTTCTAGTTCTTCTAGAGGATGTTCAACTCCAGTACAAGGCGCACAAGCCTCAAGGGCACCTACTCCTAGTTCTAGAGGATAAGCATGTTCTGCAGCAATTACCTTTGCCCATAAAAGGGGTAGAGCCAGAGGGAATCGATAGTTTATTTACTTGATTTCATTGTACATGACTCATGAGTCATGATGACGATCATGAGATACATTTATTATATTTTTTTATGACTCGGGAATCAGGATTCAGAACATGATTCATTTTTTATGTTTGATGTATCACTAGACATCTTATATATCTTATATATCAGTTTTCTTTCCATATTCATGTGGCAATCTGTCTATTTGATGTTATTGTTGCTTTAAATGTTTCAAAAAATTTAAAAAAATGAATATTTTTGTATTTTTTTAAGTTCGTCAATATATTGTCGATGTTTTCGCGATAAATCCGAAACGATGTTTTCTGGACCCCTGACGATTTTTTCACCGATAAGATTTTTGCAACTTTGATCCTTAGAGATGTTACAATACAATAGACCATCATTCCATCAAAAACACATCGTGTTACTATATACCTTGTTCTTACATGAACAATATCACAATTTAGCCACAGTGCACTATCAAGTTTCAACAATCTATCTAAGTGTCCTTATATAAACAATGGACACCCAAACCACTTTTCCACTAAGTCTGCTTTACATTAAAATTTAAACATGTACAACTACATTTGATGAGATCAACTTTATCATCTGGTACATAAGACAAAATCTAATTTCATTACCTAATTTATTCATACTTGTAGAGGATTTGCTACCAACTCTTGGTAAGAACTTGCCCTTGCCTTTGAATTTTGTTGCAGAAGCCATCTCTAACGAGCCACTATTATTCACACTGCCAATCTACTTCTTCGACCTATCCTTCTGCAGTAACTTACTACCTATGTTGCATTGATTTTCAGGACACAGGGACGTGTCCCTGGGATGGCTAGAGCGCACCCCCAAATTTTTTAGGGGACGGCGGGTTGGGGACGGCAAATATATATATATATATATAGATAGATAGATAGATAGATAGAGAGAGAGAGAGAGAGAGAGAGAGAGAGAGATTAAAATATTAAAATTCACCATAAATATTTGTAGTTGCTTCAAGCTCGTAAACATAACAAGCTATACTATATAGTATTATGCTTGCCAATTCTGAAAAAGCTTGAGCAATTTAAAAAAGGGTCGAGTAACATTCCATTATTGGTTGCTAGACAAGAGCAAAATGCAATTTAGCTTTAGGAAACTTCAGTGAGAACTGTCTCTATAGTAGTTTTTCTTCCTTATATTTCTTGTTAATGATGATTATGTTAAAACATAAAAGGCATTCCCTACACAATAGGTTTTGCAGATTTTTACGGCTCTGTTGAAAACCACTATAAAACACTTTGGTTCTGTAAAGAGATTAGATTCATATTTCTGATTAAGAAGGTGATTGAATAGGAATTTATTCAAACATTTAGTACCCACTCGAAGTCACTACTATCTGATTGTTTTTACAATGCTTGAGGTTGGGATGGTGGAAGCACTAGACTTGAATGACTCTTGGAAACCCATGTACAATATGTAAAAGCTAAGATGACCAGAAAAATGAGAAAAACAAGAGCAACAACTGCAAGGATCAGCCCTTTGAAATGTTGGATTTCCTATTTTTTTAACATGGAAGCTTTGCTTGTTGTTGCTAAAAATACAATATTTAAATCACCAGAAACTCAAATCGAAACCCATCATACAAAACCCATGTTTTGACCTGCAAATTTTACAACAGATTTAGATTCAATGCAATATAAAAATAATGGATGGGAAAAATGATCATATTGTCCAATAATCAATTTCCATGATTGTCAAGACTAAAGATATATGCCCGAAATAGCACCGAAATCTGCCCAGAAATTCTCTGAAATCTGCTAAGAACATCCCCGAAATATGTTTGGAATGTCCCTGAAATCTGTCTGAAACGTCTTGGGAATGGCCAACAAGTCCCCGAGTCCCCAATGGAGTCGTCAACAATTTAGGTGAGTTTCCTAAGGGTCCCCAAGTCCCCGAAACGCAGGAATGGCGGGTATGTTAAATTTAGAGTTGTTATTAAGTTCTTTTCAATTTACTAGATAATAATAGCATAAGCAGGATCACTGAAAGAAACACAATCACAAGGTACACAACATTTATCCTGGGAAACCCTCATGGGGGAGAAAACCCAGCAAAAACTTCCTTAATATAGATTGCCTATACAATGCCAAGATAATAAACCAAACACTAGAGAATATCAAACACTGAGCAATGCGCCTCTCTCTCTTCTTCTTCTTCCGACAACTGCGGCTTCCTTCAAACTTGCGCACTAGATGAGTGACTTGAGTGAGTGTAAGAATGAGGCATCATCCTCTCTTATTTATACTAGTTGCTTAGGTGCTAGGGTTGTGTCTCTTCACCAAGCTGGGCCGACTTCTTCAATAAGTGGCTAAAACCACTTTAGGGGATTTGGTCATATACAAAGCCCGACAAGATCAATCCGCAAAAGGGGATTTGATCGATATAAAATAACTCAATAATAATAATAATATTCTTCGCAATTACAATATTTCAACACTCCCCCTTAACAAGAAGGGTATTCTATAATACAATATCATCAAGAGAGAGAGAGGGCAACAACATCAACAGCATCCGGAACACTGACTGGCACATCTATAAATCATCGAAAGTTTTTCTCATCATCTATAACATCATCGTTCACAGCATGGAGCTGGAATAGTATCATCATCATCATTCACAGCATGGAGCTGGAATAGCATCATCATTCATAGCATGGGGCTGGAATGGCATCATCATCATTATTCTCTGCATCAACATCAATTAGTATAACACTAATACAACATCATCAATCAGTACAAGACTGATACATCATCATCAACATCTTCACGATGAAGCTGAAGTAGCAACATCATCATCATCTTCAGCATGAAGCTGAATTAGCAACATCAACATCATCTTCAGCATGAAGTTGAAGCATCAACATCAATAGCATGAAGCTAGAATAATAATATCACCAACACGAGGCTGGTACAGCAACATCAACCGCACGAGACTGGTACAGCAACATCATCAGCACGAGGCTAAGATAACAGCATCATCAACACAAGGTTGAGTTGACAACATCGTCAACATCATCAGCGCGAGGCTGAGATAACAGCATCATCACAGCATGAGGCTGGAGCAACAACATCATCACAGCACAAAGGTTGGAGCAACATCATCATCATCATCATCATCATGGGGCAACAGAATCAGGTAGGTGTAACAACGGTTTGTGGTAGTTTGACAGTCCCTAAGGAGTTGCCCAGGAATCATAGGATTCCCTAGGATATAAAATTCTAACAAAGCTACCACGTGGTACTCTGACAGACCGTCCTTACCGGACCTTCGAGATCTGCCCAAAAATCATAAGATTCCCTAGGATTATAAAAATCCTAACGGAGCTACCACTACTAACCATAGCTAGCATATACATGCACAAGTACTCTGACAGACCGTCCTTACTAGACCTTCAGAATCTGTCCAGGGATGATCAGTCCCCTAGGATATAAAATCCTAACTGAGCTACCCGCTATTGGTCAAGATACCATAGTATCATCAACATCACTCCCCCTTTCAAGGGAGATCCTTTCGGACTATACCGAGCTTGTCTCGAAAGTGCTCAAACTTTACACGAGACGGAGACTTGGTCAACACATCTGCAATCTACTCATCTGTGACAACATATTGGAGCTTTACAACTCCTCTCTACATCATATCACAAATGTAGTGATACCAGATCTATGTGCTTCGACTTATCATGAAACACAGGGTTCTCCGTCATTTTTATGCAACTCTGGTTATCACATAGAACCACAGTTGCTTCCATCTCCATATCAATAGACCTGTCAACAACTTTCAAAGCCATGTGGCTTCACAACAGGCGAAACATGCAGCAATGTATTCCGCTTCTGTCGTGCTAAGAGAAATACTAGATTGCTTCCTTCTCTGCTATGAAGTCATGGCTGACCCTAGACTGAAACAACATCTTGAAGTGCTCTTTTTGTGAGAAACACTTCCAGTTCAATTTGAATCGGTATAACCAACCAGTCTGAAGTCATGATCTCCATTATAACAGAGACCAAAGTCCAACGTACCCTTAAGGTATCTCATCACATGTTTTGCAGCAACAAGGTGAACACGTCTGGGCTCTATCAGATATTGACCCAACATGTTCACAGCAAAACATACATCTGGCCTGGTATTCGTCAAATACATCAAAGATCCAATGATCTGTCTGTACAGCGTAGCATCATCCAATTTTGACAAAGTATCAACCATGAGCTTCAACTTTGTTTCCATGGGTGTGTTCATGGATTTACATTCCAACATGTCAAACCTCTTCAGTATTTCTACTGCATACTTCCCTTGGTTAAGGAAGATCTTCTCTGGGCTCTACCAAACTTCGAGACCTAAGAAATAATGCATTAGGTCTTTCATCTCAAACTTTGTAGCGAGCTTCTACTTACAATTAGTGATGAGCTTTTCTACAACTGTCAAGAATACATCACCTACATATAGTAGCAACATCATTGGCTCATCATTCATAACCTTGAAGTAAAGGTTAGAATCATCTTTACTCTTGGTAAAGCCCAAGCTCGTCAGGAAACTATTAATTATGCCATACCAAGCTCTAGGAGCTTGCTTTAATCTGTACAGAGCTTTCTTCAATCTGCAGACATGAATCTTTCTATCTTCAACTTCAAATCAAATTTTTCACATCACATTGTACCATCCTGGTACTCTTGCTTCAACTCCAACTTAATATGCACAATCATGTGCTAGCTCTATGTGCTTTCTGCAAAGCACTATCTATCTCACTACCTGAGAGTATGTCCTCTACTCTCTCTGCAACTGTTCCTCTGGAGCTGGGACTCTGCACCTGCAGCTACTCTAAAGCTGAGAATGGCTGCTCCATTCTCACTGTGACTGTTGAAATCTGAGAGTAACTCCTCTACTTCATCACGACAACAACTTTATCTTAAACTGAGAGTGGCTCAATAACTGATACTGAAGATAGCTCTTCTCCTTTCATGGAGGTAACTCTATCTACTATTGTAGTCATGTTTCCATGGCCCGACTAATGTACTGCACCAACTACCACTCAATTTTAAATATGGGGATTTCTCCCCCTGCATCTCATATTGTATATGAATCATGGTTGTTCTGGTTGTCTTCATGAATACTGGAACTATTTCTTCAATTACTTGAGTAAGTGTCTCGTCATAGTCTTCTCCCTCTTGCTGGGAGAATCCTCTAGACACAATTCAGTCTTTGAACATCTGCAACATGCTTGATCTGTTAGATCAATCTTGGAAGTCAACACTGACTTCCCTTCTAGTCTCACGAAAAAAATCTATATCCCAATCTTTCTGACTGGCTTCCTTCTCTGTCACTGAAACAAGGGAATCTTCCCAGGAGATTTCATATCTCCTAGAAGTCTCTGAAGCTACGGTCTAGTCTTCTTATGGCATCTGTCGCCCGGTCCTGGAAGATGTTTCTTCATCTGATCCTTTTTTAGATCAGGCTAACTCTGAATCTTGATTTCTTCTGAGTCTACAAGGACTTCATCATCTCTTACACGATATACTTGGTGTTGAATACCAAGTCTTAATATGAAAAGTTGAGTCAGACTTCAAACGAGTTCAGCTTCCTGTCAAGGTGGCTTCATTATCCTTTGAACAAGTCTACTGTGAGTTCTCGTTCTAATGTTTGGTCATCTTTGGAGCCTTCTGCTCCTTACAATCAATCTCCATATGAGATACTCTGGATCTCAAAAGATAGCCTCTTCTTCATCTTCTTTGGTACATGAATGTATATGGTCATGTACATAGTCTGCTTCATGTCTCATCTAATCTGTTGCCTTTTGCAACCTTCACTATAGCTTCATCAAGGTTATCACTTGTGACATGCCCAGAACAAGATCAACAACAAACAAGAATAATACTCTTTATAATAATAAAACAACAAAGAGAACAATCATCACGGTAGCTCCTTTAGAGCTATTACTTGTGACGAATAATACTCTTTATAATAATAAAACAACAAAGAGAACAATCATCACAGTAGCTCCTTTAGAGCTATTACTTGTAACCTACCTGAAACAAAGATCAAAAGTAAGAAATACAATACGAAATGAGATTAACACTCTTCTAGTGTTGTGATCAAACGTTCCTCCATGGTAAACTCAAACCAACACAAGAGGTTTCTCCTGGAGGAGATGTTAGTTGTATCTGGTAAATGATTACAATAAGCATTTATCTCAATGTGCTCACATGCTACCAAGTATAATACTTTTCATAGACTGCTACCTCAACTATGGTGTTTACTTGTAATGAGGTAGTTATCATCTTGTCATGTGCAACTTTGAATCTTATCAACTTAATAAATCAAACCTGCAACCTGGAGTCTTGTCCTCAAGAATGAGTGTTTTGCTTTTCTTTCAAGTCTCCTTCACTCAAGATGACAAGTGCTTTCTTCAACMTGTCCTTTGTACTAAAAGACAATATGCTATCTTGACAGAAGTCTAAGTTAGAGAATAAACTCTAATCTCGATCTAATACCTTGTCTTTAATTTGACCAACGGTTAGTATGATGTTCATAACTTCAACATACAACCTAGATGTCAAGAKAATGTCATAGCGAATAGATGCATATAAAATGATCAAACCTAAGGTGCATTATTCCTCTGAATGTGTTGGATCTGAGATCCTTCTGGATCTATGACAAAAGATCCCTTCTCCTGCAAGTACCCTTTAGAATAATAATTCACTTTAAACACATGTAAGTACATACCTCTAATAGTATCTTTCTAGGGTAAGGATACCTCTAATAGTATCTTTCTAGGGTAAGGTGCACTAGAACAATAACACAATAGTCCCAACACTTCACAAAAACTTTCACTGCAACTGGTAGTGCAGCTCCAACATCAACCTAAGGTTTTATGAGGAAACCCTAATTTTTCAACTTTCAAATTTTGGAATTTTGATCCAAGGACTAGATGCGCTGGGCTAAGGCGAGTAGGCTGGAGCAATCTGATTTCAAAAATTTCAATTTTTACCCCTTAAAACTTGGCCTGCGCCATTCTGGACTGGTACTTCTAGTACTGGTTCTAGTTTTCTAGTACTAGCCAAAAACTAGGGTTTCATTTTCCGAAGGCTCTAGCCACTGAAAAGGTGTGCTCAAGGTGCCAATGAGTTTGCTAGGCTAGGGCGCACTTCCCTAGATAGTTTTTAGGCTAAAATTCTCTTCCAATAAAAAGCCCTAATTTTCTTGTACGACAATAGTGACGTTTTTGGTTACCCAGTGAAAGGTGCTCTATTTAGTTTAGCTCTAATACCATGTTAAATTTAGAGCTTCTATTAAGTTCTTTTCAATTTACTAGATAATAATAGCATAAGCAGGATCACTGAAAGAAACACAATCACAAGGTACACAGCATTTATCCTGGGAGACCCTCATGGGGGAGAAAACCCAGTAAAAACTTCCTTAATATAGATTTCCAATACAATGCCAAGATAATAAACCAAACACTAGAGAATATCCAACACTGAGCAATGCGCCTCTCTCTCTTCTTCTTCTTCCGGCAACTGCAGCTTCCTTCAAACTTGCGCACTAGATGAGTGATTTGAGTGAATGTAAGAATGAGGCATCATCCTCTCTTATTTATACTAGCTGCTTAGGCGCTAGGGTTGTGTCTCTTCACCAAGTTGGGCCAACTTCTTCAATTAGTGGCTAAAACCACTTTAATTAGCCCTGGGGGCCTGTTATCCCCGTTTTCTAGGGATAAATAGGAGATCATGTCTCGAGGCCCACAGGTCCTAGACATGAAGTACCGAGAGCAGGATTGACCTGAGCATGGCCCTGGAGGGCCCATCCTTCTTCTTCTTCACAGACTTGTCCTGTTAGCAGCAACAGCTTCCATCACCATCAGCTTGGACTTGCAACAGAGAAGACTCTTGCTCCATGAGGTAATTGGTCCAAGGTATCATGGTATGTGTCATGTTTGATCGTTATAACCTTCTTATATATGCATCAGGTTCCTTACATTTCTGATAACTGCTTGGATCTTACACTANATCATGGTATGTGTCGTGTTCGACCATTATAACCTTCTTATATATGCATCAGGTTCCTTACATTTCTGACAACTGCTTGGATCTTACACTAATCCACTTGACCATTGTTGGGGGGATTAACGAGGTGACCTAGCAAGCTTGTATTTATGGGTTTTGGTTAGCCACCAGGGGGGATTTGCAAAGCCATCGTCCGCTCCCACCATTCTATCACTTTACATCTTATCTCCCATACATCCATCCCATTCCCCTAGTCCAGCCAT
>JASDQU010274454.1:0-15103 GCA_032191745.1 Picea mariana
TGCATATGGACCTTTACCAATTTGCATTATTGCATATTAAACCTCTGCAATATTGTCTCAACATATTTCCTTTGATTCAACTAGAGTTTCTTGTTTGCTCGATCTCTTTTAATTTCCATGTCCAAAATAAAATTTGTAGCACCAAGATATTTCATATCAAATTTAGAAGACAACTAAGCTTTGACATCCTTCACGATTTTCTTGTTGTTTCCAATCAACAATATATCATCAACATACAAGACCACATAAATAAAATGATCACGACCTACTTAAAATACACATAGTACTCAACTTTGCTTCTTGAGAAACCAACTCCCAATATATAAGTATCAAAATTTTGTTACCACATTATTGGTGATTATTTTAATCCATACAGGGACTTCTTCATCTTGCAAATTAACTTATTTCCTTTCATTCTAAAACCTTCTGGCTATTTCATGTAGATTTGTTCTTCATGATCCCCATGTAGGAATGATGTCTTCCCATCCATATGTTCTACTGTAAGATCAAAAGAAGAAGTGATAAACAAAATAAATCTAATAGAAGTTAATTTTGCCACATGAGAAAAAATATCACCAAAATCAATTCTCTCCACCTGAGAATATCCCTTTTCTACTAAGTGAGCTTTGTACTTCTACACCTTACCTTTTTCATTCAACTTCTTCTTAAACACCTATTTGCTACCAATAGGTTTTTTGCCAGTTGATAACTCAATTAAATCCCAAGTATCATTTTTATGTAGGGAATCCATTTTTTCAACCATGTCCTTCTTTCATAGTTTACTATCCTTTGAAACCACCGCCTCCCTAACATTTCCAGGATCATCATCAATATTAGATAGAATAAAACTAGAATGAAATTTAGGTGGGGTATACCTTTTTGGTTGCTTCTATCTCAAATTGATCTCCTCAAGACTGGAGTATGAGGTTCTTCCTCTTCTAGTTCATCTTCTTATGTCAAGTCAGATTCATCACCCTCCAACTAAAATTCTATTTTATCTAGTTCTCTGTAATGTCCCTATCTAGATTGGACCAATTTTTCCCCAAAACCCTTGTAAGTTTGCTGCCTTCTAATGGTTTGACATTTTGTCAAACACTTGGACAAAAAGTTGTTATACCCCTATAATATTCCCCTTAGGGTTTACTGTTGTGTTTATATGTGCAACTGATTATAATTTTGTGGTTTCTTGGCTTGTACTTCCATTAAATACCTTTCTACTTATGCCCAAGCTCACTGTACTAAGTCCTTCTCTACTCTGTATATTGTTCTTAAGTTATTTCTGATGTGGATATTTTTTCAAACACTTGTTATACAACCCCCAAACTCGGTGTAATCATCATGGTTTCAATGGATAAGTAAGAGTTTGGTTGCCAAATAAGACATGCATGACTCATACAAAAATATAACAACAATGATATAATTAACTAGTGCACAAACAACTATTACAACAACAATATAAATAGCTAAGCATGCCCATATTTATTATGAATTTAATTAGAACCTTTACACAACAATAAACTCACATATTTTGTCTCTAAACACCTTGCAATGGTTGGTACTGTTGCTGGATGAATGTGCATAAAAATGGACCAAAAATGATGGCTGTAGAAGCCTCCTAGCCATACGATTTACTACCAAAGAAAACAATGGCCTTTACCACAAGATTTCAGTCCCCACTAAGAGAGAACTTGGCCCAACTGTAAGAATATAGCCCTCCAAGAGGCAATGCAACCTTCTAAAGTCAAACTCGATCTATGCAATCTAGATTCGACCTGCCAAAAGAGATGGAAATCCCTCCAAAGGGAATACGACCTCCTTCCCAGCACACATGACCTCTACCATAGGAAAACAACCCCCTTTGCAAATAACAGGACCCCAAAAAGTAAGGGAGTTCGGCCAACAAAGAAACTTAGCCTCTAAGCAGCCAATTCTTGCCTTGTACCAAAGGAATTCAACCTCCAAAAGTATGTGTTTGACTATCACAAATAAATATATCTACCACTTGAATAATTTGGTACCTCCTCAAGCAAATTAAGTACCAATAAATAACTCGACCTCTCTTCCAAGAATCGACCTCTGCAAATAGAAACAATATTCTCCAAGAGAATCGATCTCCCTCAAGCAAAAAGTCAACTTCCACAAAAAAACCCTCTGCAACTGAATAAGATGGATCTCCTCAACAATAAACACAAATGGAAGACCTGAATGATCCTCCCCAATCAATGGCTAGGGTGGATCTCTCACCACCAAAACTTGATTAGCTAGGGTGAAATATTTCACCACCGAAACCAATCCAAACGAGGTTTACTCCAAACCCCCAAAGTCTCCAAGATATCTCCAAATCAAATCAAAACAATCATCAACATAATGAGAGAAATCTACTTGTAATTTTATACCCCTTTTCCTCTTTTCCCCTCAAGTGACTTTTAAATTTATTTTTAGTAAAATCAGTTTATTAAATTATTAACCTTTTTACTCCCAAAAAGTGATTTATTTGACTTTAAAACATTTATGGTCATTGAAAGTCACATTTTATCATCTCAACATTTAGATCTCTTCATCCTGGTTCCAATGAGTTATTACACCAATGTACCCCTCTTAGATAATTTATTAAAATGACAACCATAATGAAATCCACTAAATAATGCTCATTAATACTCCCAAATTACGGGAATGGTTGAAATGTGTTAGAATCAAAATATGATTGCGTAGGTGTGATCCCGATGATAAAAGATGATAGTGGACCTCTAAAAGCATCATATAAATCATCTAAACCCCCTGATCTCATTGTAACATCAAATCATCCCTAGGATCAAGCTGACACGTAGACATCTCCCATTGCAGCGAAAAGGAACCCAAAAATCAGGACATTACATTCTTCTTCCATTGGTTGGACTTCCTAGTTCAGAACAAATTTAGCCTCTCTAAATACTACATCTCAAATGTAAACAATCTTTTTTGTTAATGGGTTGCAAAGTTTATAAACTTTTACACCATCTTTATAACTAACAATTATACATTTTTTAGCTTTGTTATGTAACTTACTCCTATTTTGTTTTGGAATAGGCAGATAAGCATCACAACCAAAAACTCTAAGATGTTTAAGAGAGAGTTTTTTACTAGTCTATGCATCATGAGAGTTTTATCTACAAGTGTTGGTGTAGTTGACATATTTAATAAGTAACATGCAATAATCATTATGTCTATCCATAATTCCTTCGATAACCTTGCACCACTAAGCATGCTTCTTGCCTTTTCCATTAGCGTCTTTGTAACGACCCAGATCGTTATGACTACAAGTGATGCATAAAGTGCATTTTTTTTTTGTTTTTAGGAAGGAAGGCAATGCCAACAAACAGTTGAACCACACAACTTGACGACGAACATAAGTGCACAGATCAGGCAACAAACAACTACGACTCCACCTACTAGCATAAGAGAAACTGGGTGAAACATGCACAAAAAAACATATAGAAATGACTACCCACCCGACACAACATGACAATGCCTACAAGCTAAAGGACAACATCCACAATCCCGACACAACGACCTCGACGACCAATGAATAGAACCTCTATGGTGTGCAATCGAACGCATGAAGGCGTTATAGCCCAAATGCCAATAACAACTACCACGAACAACGCCCACAATGGGTAGCACAGACCCCGACCAAGTTATCCTTCGCCTCTATCCCTTAGGGTGCGCAATGATCCCCTCATCAGGAATCATGCTGTCCCCAGGTGATAGGCACGACAACAACCCTGACACTACATAACCTATCTGGACCAAGGACTCTAGATGAATCCAACTCCCTAGGAGCCGAGTTACTGACAAGAGGACTACACCCACACCCCAAGAAACAGGTCGACAAGACACAAGATGACGCCATTCAAAGAAGAAGCGCAAGCTAATGCACGACTTCGCCAACAACCAAACCATTAATCACGTCTAAAATTAGTCAATAATTACAATCTAATTTAACATTAAATACAAATCTAATTTAGCAAGTCTAAATTACAAATTAGTCAATAATTTACTAATCTAATTTAACATTAAATACAAATATAATTTAGCAAGTCTAAATTACAATTTGTCAATGATTACAAATCTAAATTAGTCAATAATTACCAATCTAGTTTAACATTAATTACAACTCTAATTTAGCAAGTCTAAATTACGAATTAGTCAATAATTACAATCCCTATTAGTCAATAATTACAAATCTAATTTAGCAAGTCTAAATTAATAGATAATTACAAATCTAATTTACCAATTACCAATATATAACAATATTAGCAATATCAATGTATAATGATATAATTATAACACTATTAACGACATTAATTTCCAACACGCTGTCAACATTATTAACAGTATTAAAGTATAACAAGCTGTCTATTAAACATTAAAATTGTTGAGTAATAAAAATGCAAACTAAGCGGGCTACTATCAACGTTGTATGCAATTACTGTATGGATGACTAAATATACCAATAGTTGTCTATTAAAATCCAAAATTGCTGACTACAATCACCCACACACAACCTAATAAATACAAGAAAGCTAGAATAATAAGATATAGCTGAATATTAAACAAGATAGCGTTATGAAAAGCAAGGAAATCACTATCATTCAATTCCTGGAAAAGCTGTCAGCACTGCCATGGATACGTTGTTCCTAACTTTACTAAATCTCTGGCACATAAATAATAATCATGCTTTTATAAACATCTCCGCAGGAAATCGCTGACCCAAATGCATTAATCATCTATTTGAAACGCCATACTAAAGTGCTATGTTTTAGAACACTATATTAAATGCTATATTAAAATGCTATCCCTGTACGTGTACATGCAGAGTGGAAGAGGGAGAATGCGGTCAAGTGATGCCATGAGAATCGCTGCCAAGTGTACTAAGGCTGTGTGAAATCTGTGCAGAGTAGAATAATAATAATGATAGCCAGTTAATGTATGGCTGCGGTGGAATCCATTATTAAATACCCTTACCGTGTTAACATAGTAGAAACGCTAAGACTCATCAACGAACAATTCGTTGAGATAACAAATTTCACCGTGATAGCAAATAAATGGCTGGAACATATTGACAGGAAATGCAATATGTAAGGAAAAATGCAGACTCATCCCTCCAGGTGGAAACACATACGGGTATCAAACTCAATCAGATAATACTCGCTGCTAATGAAAGCGCGGATTGACACACAACGTAACAAATGAAATAGATGGCAAGGTTCCACTATAAAAGATAGTGTAATTTGATGGAATTGTGTGCCATTGATAGCACGAACTGACTGTCGGTTAAATGTTAAAAAAAACGCAGGGTAACAAATGAAATCGCTGTATAACTGGGAAGGCAAACGACTATATTTTACATTACGGTGATATCTTCATAAATTCACCACATAACTGTGATAGCAATAAAAATGAAAAAGCATTTAATAAATGAAAACACAGGCATATAACGAAATCAAAATCGGAGATTGAACTGACTGCCGTTAAAACACAGGCATATAAAAACAAAATGGAATCAAATATTTAAACGAAAATGCAATTAAAACGAAGGCAGTAAAAACACATCTAGTATACACCGCAATGCGCCACCATTTAGGCACAATAAACACAAGGGTTTTGGAGTATAAAATTCACCGTTGTTGAGAGTAAAAAGGCGCAGACATTCAAGGTAAGTTTTCACTATAATTCAAGGCATATCTTTACCGTCCTTCTAGTGAAATGAAAAAAAAAGCAGTCCAAAATAAAAAGAAGCGTTGTCATTAAAATCCCAGAGAAGGAAGATGAACAACACACAGAGGTATTCAATCGCAAGAAGGTGTAAGACAAACACTCAAACCAGAAAAATCAACAGGGATAGACATCTGGGAAAACTATCCTTCGCTCATCATCCATGCACAGAAAAGCATGGCATTAGGATCTATAGGTCTATTAACACCGAAGTGACGACCGTCGATCCGGCTCCTGGTCGATTGCTCAGGCGTGGACTTATGATATAGGGATGAGGACGAAAGATGAAGCACAAACTCTTCAAATAATCAATAAAACAACAGAACAGTCTTAGCAATCAAGGATTTGTGGCCAAGGAGATCAATCGATGTAACGAGCGTAAAGCCATGATGATTTTAGGTTCTTGATATATAAAAGAAAACGCTAAGTGAAACAATTTTATTTACACAATAAAAGTACAGAAATGAAAGCGCAAGATCAATTGTAATCTATCATACAAAATAAAGGAAGGCGTACCGTAGCTTAAGGTGACAGCTCCGAGTCGTTGTCCCGCGCGATCCGTCCAGCTCCCGCTTGCCGAACAATGTGACTTCACCGGTACCTCCCAGCCAACGCTAGGGGTACTCTTCTTCCCCCTTAGCCCCCCGAGCCACAAAGGGGCCACCCACACTAAACCAGATAACAACTAGCTCCCAGCTCGCTTCGCAAGGCCGAGCTACCACTCCTCACCGAGTTGGGTATCCCAACTCCCATAAGATAAGTCAATCAATTAAAAAATTCTACAACATAACGTTACACATAAAGGAAGAGATCCATCCTCCTCCTCCTCCCTCCTTTATATAGAGTTTCTAAGTGATTTCTTTCCCAATTTCCCATTTAATTTAATGTTCAATAATTTTAATTCAGAAAAATCCTCTCCGTACACGTGTCACCCATTCCCCTTTGTTGCAACAGAAATTAATTTCATTAATTATTTAATTACTCCTATTTCCCTCACCCACCTAAAAGCATTCCTAGAATCACTCCTAGGTGTCCCCATATTCTCTTACACATTTTAATGACTTACACCCTTACTAAATTCCTAGTTGAGTTCAATTTAGAAAGTTCTTAAAGGCAAGAATCCTTACTAAGTTAGTCACTTTTCTTTTTCCTTATGTTTCCCTTTTTCTTTATGTTTCCCCCTTTTTCCCTTAGTTTCCTAATTCTTTTTAAGTTTCCCTCTTTTCCCTTTTTATCTAAAACTCAAATTAGCAAGTGTAGAAAATTACCTTTTACCCCTCTTTCCTTTTAATTAATAATTTTTAATTAGCATATGTAGAATAACAATAAATTCCCTTTTAAAATTTTAATCCCTCAATATCATTTGATTTTAAGAAATTAATTGAATTTCTTACCCCCTTCTCGTCCCAAGTTTAATGATGATGATTATTATTATTTTATTTATTTATTTAATTTTTTTTTCCCACAAGTATCACTTAGACCTAGATTTTATTTTCCTAGGTTGGGCGACATTTTATTAGGGAAGTTGTTTTTAAAACTTTCTTATCACATTATTCGTTCTAAGGCCATATAGGTTTATTCACTTATTAGTTAACAACAGGACGTGCCCTTCAGGACTCACTAGGTGCTCCAAGGGTGCCACTCGCCTCATTCCGTTTCCCTTGCGCGACGTGCCCTTCAGGATGCACTATGTGCTCCAAGGGTGCCACTCGCCTCTTGACTGACTTGGTAGACATCAAAAACCCCTAGAGTCAATACTCCGTCAGGTGATATTGTGGGGGACTAAGGGCCTCTAAGGAATAAGGCCCCTGCCTTATTGCACGCCCCTTAGAATCATTGTGAGTGACTATCGTTGTCTGCCCTCACGACATCGCGGGTCTTCTCGAACTAGGTAACCGTTAACCTATAGTTAGAGCCATGACGAGAGTGTTAGTAGGCTATGGCAGGGCTGCTGTCCACACCTCTCCCTCAACGTCTCTGGTAGTCATGTGTGACCCCTCTACTCCACACGTGAGTCCGGTCGACAAGCTATCGTCAGCCTACATCATCAACGAATCATGTCAGAAATAAAATCCATAATCATAACATCTAATCAGATGCACATATGTCAAATATACAACCATCAAACCCCAATATTCCTCTCCCTGACTCAATCTAGAGTCCAAGGGTTTCATCGATGCCTCTACATCCTCGAGGTCCAAAATCCTGCAAACTCAGGAGAACCGAGTCAATAACACCTGCCTATATCAATACAACAAAATAACATGTCATCATATCCATAATGCCTTATAATCATAATCAAATGCCCAATAGTATAATAATCCGGATCACTTGCAAGCAAGTGTCCTCAAAGAATAAGTTCACTCAGTGCGGGAAAGAACGGGATGTTACATACACCCCCTCTTGGTCTAAACTTTATCTCGAAGTTTCACAGTATATAAGTTCTAAAATAATGTGTATCACAGTGTCATAAGTCTATCTATCAAACAAAAATGGAAACTGCTGGCGCATATCATATGTGTCCTCCTAGGTCGCCAAGTGCGGACTATAGTTGTCCCACTAGAACTTGACATGATCTACTGTTCGACGCTGTAGCTGTTGAATGCAATGATCCAGGATGCGGATTGGCTCAGCCATGAGTGCCCCCTTGTCCGATACCTACAAGGAACTCATGTCAATAACATGTGTAGGATCACTAATATAATGTCTCAAAATAGATACGTGAAAAACATCATGCATACGCCTCAAAGAATCAGGCAAGGATAGTTGATAGGCCATGGGCCCCTTTCTCTCCACAATATCGAAAGGTCCCACGAACCTAGGAGAGAGTTTATCTCCCTTTCCAAACTTGATCAAACTCTTATGTTGTTTTACCCGCAAGAAGACTCGATCGTCAACTTCATAACTACGGTCTACACGGTGCGCATCGACATAACTCTTCTGTCGATCATGTGCTTCTTTGATCCTTTGTCTTATTGTTTTTATTTGATATTCCATTTCTTGGATCTCTTCTGGTCCCTGCAAGACCCTATCCTCAAGCCAATCCCAACTCAAAGGCGTCCGACACGGTCGCCCATAAAGGAACTCGAAAAGCACCATCTTAATGGTGCTTTGGTAACTGTTGTTATAAGCGAATTCTACCAGTGGAAAGAATTCTTCCCAACGCTTTTGTTGCTCCATCACGTACATGCGCAACATGTCTTCCAAGATTTGGTTTGTTTGTTCAGTCTTCCCATCAGTCTCTGGGTGATACGCAGTACTAAAGTTAAGTTGGGTTCCCAAGGCCTCTTGGAAACTAGTCCAAAATCATCCGGTAAACACCGATCCTTGATCAGATATAATACTCTTAGGCACACCATGCAGCCTCACAATCTCACTGATGAAAACTCTAGCTATGTCAGGTTCCTGATACGTCGTACGCACATGAATAAAATGAGCACTCTTCATCAGAGTGTTGAATACCACAAAAATTGAGTCATGTTTCCTTGCCGTCAGTGGCAATCCAACAATGAAATCCATCGAAATGACCTCCCATTTCGATTTTGGAATAGCGTGAGTATGTAGTAGTCCTGCTGGATTTCTATGTTCAACCTTCACCTGCTGACATTCTAGACATCTGGCCACGTAGTTGACTATGTATGCCTTCATTCCTTTCCAAAAGAATAAAGGTTTAAGGTCTGCCCTCATCTTCGTGACTCCTGGGTGAGCCATGTGCACTACTCAGTGAGCCTCTTTTAGGATCAAACTCTTCAACTCATCATTCGATGGTACGTAAATCCGATTTTTAAACCTCAATAGTCCATCTTCACCAAACGTAAATCCTTCAAATCTTGGTACCATCATTGTGTTTTGTTCAATAAAATCCTTGAACTCTTTGTTCCAGTCATCGTCGCGCTGTAAAGTTAGAATCTTTTCACGTAGATTCGTCTGAAGCGACAAGACCGAAAAGATGCGTGGTATTTGACTCAATGCATCTGCCACTTGGTTCACTGTTCCTTTATGTAAGTAATCTCCAAATCGTACTCGCTAAGCAATTCCGACCAACGTCGTTGTCGCGCATTCAGGTCGCTTTGCGTAAAGATGTGCTGTAGTCCACAGTGGTCCGTTTTTAGTTCAAATTTTCGTCCAATAAGGTAGTGTCTTCAAACCTTCAGGGTTTATACAATGGATAATAACTCCCAATCATGTGTCGCATAGTTCTCTTCATGCATTCTCAATTTCCTCGAGATGTAAGAGATCACTCGACCGTCTTGCATCAAGACTCCACCTAATACTTCCTTGGAGGCGTCAGTGCATACCAAGAAGTCCGTGTCCATGTCAGGGACCTTTAGTATCGGTGTCGCTGTCAACAACTCCTTGATCCTCCAAAATGATTTCGCGCATTTCTCGGTCCAAAAAAACTTCTTGTTCTTCTTCTACAATTCCGTGATCGGATTTGCTATCTTTGAAAATTTCTTGACGAACACTCTATAATATCCTGCTAAACCCATGAAGCTACGCACTTCTGGTACATTCATTGGCTTAGGCCATTCCATAACAACCTTGACCTTTGTTGGATCCACGACGATACCTTCGCCAGAGATGACATGCCCTAAGTAGTGAATCTTCAATTGATAAAACGAGCATTTGGACAACTTCCCATACAATTTGTGCTCTCGCAGACATTGTAGTACCAAGTGCAAGTGCTCGTTATGCTCCTCCATCGTCCGAGAGTAAATCAAAATATTGTAAATGAATACTTGGACGAACCTGTCCAAGTACTCGTGGAACACCCCGTTCATCAAACTCATAAATACCCCTGGGGCATTTGTTAGTCCAAACGGTAAAATAGTAAACTCGTAATGTCCAAACCTTGTCTTAAAGGAAGTCTTAGGGACGTCATCCTCCTTGATTCGTAACTGGTGATACCCTGATCACAAATCAATCTTTGAAAACACTGTCGCACCCTTGATATGATCGAACAGATCATCAATCCTCGACAATAGATACTGATTCTTGATCGTTGCCTTGTTCAATTGATGGTAGTGAATGCAGAGTCTCCATGACCCATCCTTATTTCGTATGGAAATAACAAGCGCACCCCACAGTGACACACTCAGACATATAAGTCCCAGGTCCAACAACTTCTTCAGTTGCATTCTCAACTCCTGTAACTCCGGGGTTGACATACGATAAGGCGTTCTCACTATTGGTTCAGTCCTCGATTTTAGGTCTATTGTAAATTCCAATTCCCTCTTCGGCGGCATCCTAGGTAACTCCTCTGGGAAGACGTCCGCAAACTCTCTCACCACAGGAAGGTGTTCTAAACCTTCCGCTACTCCCTTCTCGTTTAATGCAAGGATCGTATAAAGCTTACATATTTTGTGCATGCTCTTCCGTAACTGCAAGGAAGAGATAAACCTCAAGGAAACTCCCTGGTTCCAAACTACAATCACTCGTCTCTGTCCCTCATCATCGACCAAGCTCAACCATTTCGCCTTACGGTTGAGTATCGCCTCATGCGATTCCAATCAGTCCATACCGATCACGACGTCATAAGATCCTAATATCTTGACGTACAGGTTGGCCCTGGTGACAAACTCTCCCAAGTTAAGGGTACAACCATTAACCTTTCCTCAAACCTTCTATTTGTCTCCTGAAGCCATCTCTACAAAGCTAAACTCATCCTGTTCGACTGGCTTTGCCTTAATACTTTTTAGTGCTGCACCAGAAATGAAGCTCTCGTTAGCACTGAGATCTATCAAAATACTAAGGGTTTGGTCAGTGACGATACCTGATGTCTCTAGCACAGTCGACTAGTGCTCTGCCTGGCTGTTATTCACCATTGCATGAATCCGATGGGACTTGCCCAAATCTCCTATGGTAGTGGGTCCGACTGATCTAGATGCTCTAGTCCTCTCTACTAGGTAGTTGCGCTGGTAGTGTGTCTCCCTTCATGTCCAACACCCCTTCTTCGGTCCAGTGGTCCTGGTACCCGAAGTAGAATCCGACGACCCACTGGCCTAGAATCTTGGTCTCTTCTACTGAACAGGCCTAAACTATTGCTGCTACGGTCGGCGTTGCTATTGATGCTGTGGTCCTCGGTAAGGAGTCCGCTGCTGAGGCACTAGTCCCCGAGGTGTAGTGAAAGTGGATCCTCTTTGGAAGCCATGATACCCTGGCGTCTGTTTAGCGGGTGTTTGATGCTGCTGCGCACCAGATGACACCTGCCCTGCTGGTCTCGCTGGAGTCCTGCTCTGACCCCCGCTGATAAGCTCCTCCTTTGTTATGAGGTCCTTCTGGACGACATCATGCAAGGTTTGAGGCATACGAATACTAACCTTTGCACATATGCTGACATTAAGGCTGAACAAGAACCTGTTGACCTTAAGTTTCTCAGTATTAAGTTGCGGAGCATACCAAATCAACTCCATAAAATGGGCCTCATACTCGAGCACCGTACGACCGCCCTGTCATAAGGAGTTGAACTCGTTGAGCTGATGCTCAATGAATTCCTCTGATAGGTATCTCTCTCGAAACCGTTCCTCGAACAGTTCCCATGACATGTCTTCGACGACCATGTTCAATTGTGGTAGGAGCGTCTTCCACCATAGAAGAGCGCTCCCCTTCAGTTGAAAGACCTCCATGCAGACCTTCATGTTGGAGGTATAGTTGCGAAGTGAAACGCACATTTCCATATTCTCCAACCATGCCTTGTAGGCTGCGCCGTCTGGGGCACCAAAGAACTCAAGAAATTTGACCTTCTCGAGTTTGCGGTGAATGCTACCAGTACTGACCAGAGCGCGTGGTGGACCCTCAGGGGGTGCCGACGCCCTGGCCTCATTTCTGTCCAAATGGATGATCAGTGCCTCAGACATGCGCTGAAAGGACCTCATCAACCCAACCACATCACCCATCGTTATTTTCTCCTGCCTGACAACTTGTTCGTCTCCTTGGGGACTAGACCCCTCAGGCGTGGATGCTACTAGAGGCGTCACGCCTCCTCCCCTAGCACCCCATCGTCTGCCTCCATGGTGTCCTCTAACCATGATTACCTGCACGAATAAAATTCAACTTAATTAGCAACATCATAATCAAATATCATATCAACAAAAGCCGTAGTGTTCCCAAGTCACGGGTTGAACCCCCCTCTTATACCGTATGTAACGACCCCGATCATTACGACTACAAGCGAAGCAGAAAGTGCAATTTTTTATTTGTTTTTAGGCAGGAAGGCAATGACAAAAAACAGTGGAACCACACAACCTAATGGTGAACACAAGCACGTAGAGCAGACAACAGACAACTACGACTGCACGCACTAGCATAAGAGAAACCGGGCGAAACATGCACAAAACAACAGATAGAAATGACTACCTGCCCGACACAACATGACAATGCCTACAAGCTAAAGGGAAACATCCACAATCCTGACACAATGGCCTCGATGACCAATGACTAGAACCTCTATGGTGCGCAACCGAACGCATGAAGGCGTTACAACCCAAACACCAATAACAACTACCATGAACAATGCCCATAATGGGTAGCACAGACCCCGACCAAGTTATCCTTCGCCTCTATCCCTTAGGGAGCGCAATGATCCCTTCATTAGGAATCATGCCTTCCCCAGGTGATAGGCACGACAATAATCCTGGCATTACATAACCTATCTGGACCAAGGGCTCTAGATGAATCCAAATCGCTAGGATCCGAGTTACTGACAAGAGGACTACACCCACACCCCAAGCAACAAGTCAACAAAATGCAAGATGACATCATTCGAAGAAAAAGCGCAAGCTAATGCACAACTTCGCTAACAACCAAACCATTAATCACGTCTAAAATTAGTCAATAATTACAATCTAATTTAGCAAGTCTAAATTACAAATTAGTCAATAATTTACAAATCTAATTTAACATTAAATACAAGTCTAATTTAGCAAGTCTAAATTACAATTTGTCAATGATTACAAATCGAAATTAGTCAATAATTACCAATCTAGTTTAACATTAATTACAACTCTAATTTAGCAAGTCTAAATTACGAATTAGTCAATAATTACAATCCCTATTAGTCAATAATTACAAATCTAATTTATTAAGTCTAAATTAATCGATAATTACAAATCTAATTTAGCAATTACCAATATATAACAATATTAGCAATATCAATGTATAATGCTATAATTATAACACTATTAACGACATTAATTTCCAACACGTTGTCAACATTATTAACAGTATTAAAGTATAACAAGCTGTCTATTAAACATTAAAACTGTTGAGTAATAAAAATGCAAACTAAGTGGGCTACTATCAACACTGTACGCAATTACTGTATGGCTGACTAAATATACCAATAGTTGTCTATTAAAATTCAAAATTGCTGACTACAATCACCCACACGTAGCCTAATAAATATAGGAATGCTGGAATAGTAAGATATAGTTGAATATTAAACAAGATAGCGTTGTGAAAAGCAAGGAAATCACTATCATTCATTTCCTGGAAAAGTGTCAGCACTGTCATGGATACGTTGTTCCTAACTTTAGTAAATCTCTGGCACATAAATAATAATCATGCTTTTATAAACATCTCTGCAGGAAATCGCTGACCCAAATGCATTAATCAACTATTTGAAACACCATACTAAAGTGATATGTTTTAGAACGCTATATTAAATGCTATCCCTGTACATGTACACACAGAGTGGAAAAAGGGAGAATGCGGTCAAGTGATGCCATGGGAATCGCTGCCGAGTGTACTAAGGCTATGTGAAATCTGTGCAGAGTAGAATAATAATAATGATAGCTAGTTAATGTATGGCTGTGGTGGAATCCATTATTAAATACCCTCACTGTGTTAACATAGTAGAAACACTAAGACTCATCAAAGAACAATTCGCTGAGATAACAAATTTCACCGTGATAGCAAATAAAGGGATGGAACATATTGATAGGAAATGCAATCTGTAAGGAAAAACGCAGACTCATCCCTCCAGGTGGAAATGCAGACGGGTATCAAGATACTCAGTCGGGTATCAAACTCAATCAGATAATACTCGCTGCCAATGAAAGCGCGAATTGACACACAGGGTAACAAATGAAATAGCTGGCAAGGTTCCACTATAAAAGATAGTGTAATTTGATGGAATCGTGTGCCATTGATAGCACGAACTAACAGTCAGTTAAATGTTAAAAAAAAACACAGGGTAACAAATGAAATCGTTGTATAACTGGGAAGGCAAACGACTGTATTTTACATTACGGTGATATCTTCATAAATTAGCCACATAACTGTGATAGCAATAAAAATTAAAAATACATTAAAAAAACCCAAATAATAAAAAAAATCTAAAATAAAAAAC
>JASDQU010274456.1:6379-20335 GCA_032191745.1 Picea mariana
TTCTTTGCTTCTCCCAGTTTTCTCCTCATGTTTCTCATATTGAGGTTGATGAAAGAAGAATATGTATTAAATATGTATTATGTTTAATATTTAATATTTTAATATATGTATTTAATATTTTAATATTAAATATATAGAAAGGTATGGTAGTAGAAGGGAGAATTAAGATTTGGATGAGGACGAAGATTAAAATCCTGGAGATGGAGAATGAGGAGGGAGTAATGGGTGAATCGGAATGGACGGAAGAAGTGATGAAAGTCATCGAAATGGAGAAAGAAGAGGGTGAAATCATGGGGGTAAAATGGGTGAATTAGAATGGAGGGCTGAAGTGAATGGAATTTGGAATGGAGGGCGGTGAGCTGAGGGCGAATCGAGAGTGGAGAGGCAAGCTGAGGGTAAATGGATGGCGAGGTGAATGGAGTTTGGTGAGTTGAGGGCAACGTGAATGGAGGTTGCAGGTTTGGAGGTCTTGAGGGAGTGCGGATAGGAGTGGGAGGAATGGGAGAGGGATTGTGTGGGAGTGGAAGTGAGAGTGCATTCAAGAGGAATTGTGTGAGTTCATAGATGGGAGTGCGAATGAAACAGAACCTCTCTAATACCAACTAGAACAATGAAATCCAAACACACAAGAAATGTAGTTATATAATATTTATTATTATTTTATTTGATGACAAATTTAGTATACAAAACGTGTATATATACACATAATTGGGTAAATTCATGTCTCTTTATGCAAAAGAGCATGACTTTGCGTTTTAATTAGTTTAAACATAATATATGAAATATATATGTTACATATTTCTTCATTATAAAATGTCAATCTCCCTCTTCTTTGGTACAAAGAAGGAATTGGGTGTGGGGGAGATGTCGGAGGGGAGATTCGACCCTGTCGACTAGACACAACAGTCGACCAAATTAAAAGGATATTCATCTAAGAATGTAGTCGAGTTTGTAAGTTATTTGACTAGTCAGTCAAGTCAACCGACCCAGGTAGTCAGACAGTTAGAACTACCTTGTAACTGAATATTGAGTATAAATATGTGTATTCAGGTAACATAAGGGAACTTAATAGTTGTTGTGATATATGATAATTTAGAGTATATCATGTGTAAATTATTCATTATTCATTATGGTTAATGAGAATTCTTCTATTCTTTCTCTCTTGCCTCTTCTTTCTCAATTTCTCTCCACAAATGTGTGTGGTATTTTCTAGCTAGATGTATTATGTGCAGTTTCAACACATTTACATGGTATCAGAGCCAACGGAATACTAAGGAAAAGCTACACCAATTTTTTTTGCAGGTACCAAATATTGAAGACAGTGAAAAAATGGAATTCCCAAAAGAATTCATTCTTACACCGTACAATTACTTTGCATGGAAGGAGAGAATAATTATGCATCTATGAACCAGATGATTGTACAAAATAACCTTGAACATAGAGATAGAACTGACATCAGCCATAGAAAAATCCAAGTATCCAAATCGAATGGATGAAGCATTCGGAAAAATTTGCAGTCTCATCTCTCCCAATCTCCTTTTTCACATATCTTCCTGTAAAACCCCCAATGAAGTCTGAACCACCTTGGAATGGCTCTTAGGAAAACAATATGATATGAGGGGACACATGATTGAGGTAGAATTTCTCACATTGGATCCAAAAAGCTTCGACAATCTCCAAGATTTATTTACAAAATACAAGGATTTATTGTCGCAACTCAAAGATTGCGGGGTTGATAAATCTAAGGAGGAGAAACAAATGGTTCTCGCCATTCTCTCCAAAATTGGTCCTTAATTCTCTGTGTTCATATCCACATTCCATTCAGTCAAATTTACCTCTGGAGCCACCTAGAAGATGTCTTCTCTTGAGAAATTTATCGAATCCCTGACACAAGAGCAAACCAAGCTCATCAACATGGGAAAAATCAAAGGCCCAAAGGTGCTTGCACTTACTGTGCAAGATGGAAGCCGTCAATATCATAAATATAAAGATAAAGACAAAATGAAATCTCATGCAAATCCGAAGAAGGAAGGGTACTCAAAACCCTTCACCAATGCCTTCGGATCCAAAGGTGGAAAGGGAAGAAAAGGGGAGAAATGCACATACTTCCATAAAGGATTCCATCCAGAATCCGCATGCATGTAGAAAAAAATAGATATAATGACTCAAATACTTCAGCAAAATAACCTTGGAGATCTCATCCCCAAGGGTGCCAAGAATAAGAATCCAGAAGATTAGAATCCCAAGAAAGGTAATTCTAGCCATGCTTTGATTGCCATCAACTCCTCCTGATGCTTGGATCATAGATTCGGAAGCATCACATCACATGGATGCCAAAAAATAAGTCTATTCTTCATTGAATGCATGCAAATTTCCTCCTATTCAGATGGGGGACAACTCTCCAGTTGAGGTCATCGGCAAAGGAAGGATTGAACTCACCAACAGAATCTTCGAGAATGTGTTCCACATTCCCAAAATTTCCGTCAATCTTATCTTCGTGTATCAGATGATGAATTATGGCACCGAAAATAAATTCATATTCACACCTAATGCAATGGAAGTATATGACATGCAAACCAATTCCAGGGTTTCTACCAATGAGGTAAATCATCAATCTAGATTGTATACATTTTCTGAATTTATTGAACTAGATTCTATTTTATTGCTTACCCATGTTGATTAAAGTAGTAGGATATGGCACAAAAGGTTCAAGCATTTGAATTTCATATATATGCAATAGCTTAGCAAGAAAAAATTGGTTGATGGTCTACCTAACATCCATTTCTCCAAAGGAATCTGTGAGGGATGTGTTCTTGGAAAACACCCTTAAGAGAAATTTGACAAAGGAAAGACTCGGAGAGCTTCCTCTCCTTTAGATATGATCCACAATGACCTCATGGACCCTTTTCCACATCCATCAATCAACAAAGAGAGGTATTTTCTCATTTTTTTTTATGATTTCTCACGTTTCACATGGACTTACTTTCTCAGGCAAAAATCTGAGGTCTTTCAACACCTCAAAGATTTCAAAGCCCTTGTTGAGACACACTCTGGAAAGAAAATCAAAGTCCTTTGAACTAATAATGGGAGAGAGTATCTCAATCGTGAGATCCAGTATCTTTTTCATGAGGTAGGGATTTAGTTGCAACACATAGTTCCCTATACTCCGCAACAAAACAGAGTTGTTGAGCGGAAAAACAGATCTCTAAAAGAGATGGCATATTGCATGCTACATGAAAAGTCACTACCACAAAGACTATGGGTCAAAGAACTTAATTTTACAACCTACATCCAAAACAGATCTCCCCATAGATCTGTCAAGGATAAGACCCCCTACGAGGCTTGGAGCGGCCTCAAACCGAAAGTGACCCACTTTCGTAATTTTTTTTCATGTGCATGGGCCTGTATTCCCTCTAAAAAGAGGAAGGCACTTGATCCACAGAGCACAGATTGTATCTTTGTTGGATACCCCAACGGTGTGAAGAGATGCATATTTATTGAACTTTCCTCAGATCAGCTCATCATTGATAGAAGTTCCCAATTCGAGGAAAGTGTCTCGCATGTATGTCAACAGTCACATGCAAACACCTTCATTATTCCACCTGTCCGATATGATGAGCATGCACATGTCGACTCTTCTTCAGATGAGAGTTCTAATTCATAGGATTCAGAGGATTCTGATACAGATTCAATACAGTCATATGCAAATTCAGTGCATCCATATGTATATGCAAAGCCAGAGCAGAGGCCCAAGTTGGCCCAGACTACTCTTTAGGATGCAGGGGATCTTGTTGGTGATCCATCCGATACTAGGAGGAATCGATATTTTCTTGGTTTAGTCTTTAGATCCACAGTCTTATGGCGAGGCTATTGGAAATACCTTTTTGGAATCCGCCATGCAGGAGGAGTACAACTCCCTCCTCGAGAACCAAAATTGGGATCTGATTCCCCTTCCTTCTGGAAGGAAAAATTTTAGATGCAGATGGGTCTACAAGACCAAGAGTGCATTGGATGGATAGATTAGCAGATACAAAGCCAGGCTTGTTGCCAAAGAATTTCAACAGGTGCATGGCATTGACTATGATGAAACCTTCGCTCCAGTAGAGAATATGGATTCCATATGTTTGGCACTTGCCATTGCAGCATCCAAGGGATGGGAAGTCCCTCAGATGGACATGAAGAATGAATTTCTTCATGGTGATCTCTCTGATGAGATCTATATGGAGAAGCCCCAGGGATTTATGCAGGATTCCTCTTTGGTCTATCGACTAAATAAATATCTGTATGGCCTCAAGTAGGCTCCGAGGGCATGGTATGCCAAGATGGACTCCTACCTATCGTCAAAGAACTTTGTACGTTGTAAATCAGACCCAAATGTCTACATGCTCAGGATGGTTGATTCACTTCTACTCTTATTTATGTACGTTGATTATTTTTTGATCATCGGTTTCTCGACTTCAACGATTGTTGCAGTCAAGAGGATTCTACATGACACGTTTTTGATGACGGACATGGGTCCTCTACACTTCTTCCTTAGACTCGATATCAATCAGGATGCATCAGGCAGCAAACTGTCTCAGGCCAAGTATGCACGATATCTACTTGAGAGATTTCACATGACAGACTGTAAGTCTCCTCTAACTCATTTTCTATCAAGAGTCAAACTTGAGGATGGCGGGGACACTCCACTGGTTGACAGCACACTATATAGACATCTAGTGGGGAGCTTATTGTATCTCACACACTCCAGAACAGACCTCTCATATGCAGTTCGTGTAGTTTCCAAGTTCATGCAGGAGTTGCATGAGATACTTTGGAAGGTTTCAAAATGTATCCTTCGATATGTACATGGCATCATCACCTTTGGGATTCACTATGCAACAGACTCTACATTAGATCTCATCGGGTTCACTGATTGCAAGTCCAAATCTAGTTACTCACTCATTCTTGGTTCTGAGCCTATCTGTTGGTCGAGAAAGAAGCAGGTTGTTATTTCTCTTTCTTCAGCCAAGGTAGAGTATGGAGGGGTAGTTAACATAACCATTCAAGCTATGTGGCTATAGCATTTTCTCACTGAGATGGGAATTTATTTTCATCGATCAATCATCATCTGGTGTGACAACCATAGCACTCTAAAGTTCTGCAGAGATCCAGTTCAGAGGCAACGAACGGAGCACATCGATATCTACATGCACTACATATGGGACTCAGTACATGAGGGCATCATCGACCTACAGTTATGTCCTTCAACAGAATAGATGGCAGACATCTTCACCAAGACCTTCACTAATCAAAAGTTCCATTCTTTGTGAAGTCGTCTTGGAATGAAGGACACAGTTGCCTATAAACTGTAGTTCTTTTTTTTTACATACATTGTACCTTGAGGGGGGGGGGTTCCCATGAGGTTTTCCCTCTTTCCTCACTTTATTTCAGTGTATCTTTTATATTTGGTTACCTAACATGGCCTCATTGTCAGGACACGTTCTTTATTTTCACCATAGTGATGTTCAAGGGGGGTGTTGGAGTTACTTCACACACACCTAGGATTTATTTTTCCTAAGGTTTTTCCTTGTTTATTAGTCATTATCCAGTCTCCTATATTTTAGGAAGAATATTCCTCTAGGGATAATATTCTCTTCAGTTTCACTTCAGTTTGACTAGTTGAGTGGAGTCTAGACGTTGCATTGGTTGTGTCACCATGCAACATTGGGATAATCACCAGATAATGTGCATTAGCCTTGGTATCATCACCAGACTAGCACATTACCCATGATTCCCTGATCTTCTCCTCACTTCACTCTATTTCAATCAGTTAATTGAAGACTGTTAGACTAGTTAACTCAGCTAGGTGGCAGTTCACTCCTGTAACTGCCTGAGAGACTAGACTAGGTGGCAGTTCACTCCCATAACTATTGGTGTGTGTCCAAATCACTCTATACCACCACTATGGCGCATTGGTTTCACCTCAAGTGCGCATTGATTGAGTAAAATGGAGTATATCATCTGTAAATTATTCATTATTCATTACGGTTAATGAGAATTCTTCTATTCTTTCTCTCTTGCTTCTTGTTTCTCAAGTTCTCTCTGCAAATGTGTGTGGTATTTTCTAGCTAGATCTATTCTATGCAGGTTCAACACATTTACAGTAAGACAGTTAGAACTACCTTGTAACTAAATATTGATTATAAATATGTGTATCCATGTAACAGAAGGGATCTTAATAGTTGTTATCATATATAATAAAGTGTTAATTGTTGGTATGGCCGTTACTTTGTGTTCACTTCCTTCTCTTCTTTATGTGTATGCTAGTATATTAGTATATTGTTGTATATTGTTTTGTGTGATTGACTACTAGTTGTTGATGCTTTGGTAGCTGCGGGAGGATCTTTCCCTCCTGGATGACCTTTCTTAGATGCGAAGAATATTCTGGAAGAAATACATCCATTGGACAAATGTTGAAATACCCTAGAAGAGAAGTCGGCCCAGAAGAATAACGTATAATGAAAATACACCTTTCCATAAGAGAAGTTGACCTAGAAGAATAAATTATAATGAAAAGACACCTTCCCAGAAGAGAAGTTGGCCCAGCTAGAAGGATAGGAAGACTATAAATAAGGAGGTGCCTTAGCTCATTTTTTCACTCACTCACACTCTCCAAGCTACATAGAAGAAAGACTCAAGTTTGGAGGAGGTGGCATAGTAGCTGCAACTGCACAGTGTATTCTTGTTCAGTCTTTTGGTATCTCTCTCTTGTGTGCTACTCCTTGAGGAGTTGCGCTACATTTTTATGGTGTTGTTATTGTATTTGGGGTGGTATTTATGGTTAAGTTATCACTTGTGATAGGGTTTATCTAATTGGACTTGTTTTGTGAACAGAATCTGTCTAAGAAAGGTTGTTAGGTTTTTCCCCCATTTGGGGTTTTCCCAAGATAAATCTATTGTGTTCTTTTCTATCTCTTGTTTATTTTTCTATTGCTCAGTACATGATATATATGTTAATGGTAACAAATTAAAAGAAAACTAGTAACACTAATGCTCTATAAATAATGAAAATCCAGCATGGTTTCAGAGTTGGTTACCTTCAGAATAGTTTGACCACTAGAAGGAAGATCGGTACAACGGAACCTTGCAGTTGCAATACTTTTTCAAGCTCATTGAGAACTATCCCAAGGATGTTGGGAATAATTCCTTCACGTAGTAGTGTGCCCTAACCTATCATACACCCTGAAACCCTCAGTGTGCAGTTTGGTGAAGTTTGAAAAATCAAGGTTTTTCAATGAAGGTTTCTACCGGCGAAAATGTCAACTGGTATGAGAGTTGAGGATAGATTGGATGGATTAGATAACTTTGGATCCTAGAAGCATAGAATACAACTCATTCTAGAAGATAATGAATTATTGTATCACGTCAAAAAAATGCTTCCAGAACCCAAAGACGAAGAAGCAAAGGCAAAGTTCAAGAAGAATGAGGTCAAGGCCAAGAGGATATTGACATAATCAATAAAGGATCACCTGATACCCAATGTATCGGAACTAAAGATTGCAAAGTAGATGTTTGATTTCCTAACCAGAATCTATGAAAGAAATAACACCAGATAGAAGCTTACCCTGTAGCATCGACTCAGAAATGTGACTATGAACAAGTCAGAGATGATAGCCAACTTCTTTACAAGGATCTCACAGATCAAAGACCAGTTAGCAGCAATTGGATATCTAGTAGAAGACATTGAACTTGTGGCCACCACACTCAATGGATTCCCTCCCTCATGGGACCCATTTGTCCAAGGAATTTGCGCAAGAAGGTGATTTCCCAAGTTTGACAAGTTATCGTCAGATTGCACTCAAGAGGAATCCAGGTTGATATCCAAGACAGAAAAGACTAATGAAGAAGAAAATCAAGCACTTGTTTCCCAAGTGAAGAAGAGAAAGAAAAAAGAAGAAGATAGCTCGAATAAGTCTAAGAGACCTCGTTACAAGAAGGATGTGTCAAGGATCATAAGCTACAGTTTCCAAAAGTTGGGACATTATGCCTTTCAATGTACAAATAGAAGTGAAAAGGAGAAGAAGAAACATCATGCACATGTAGCAGATGTCGAAGAGCACTCAAAGGAATCAAAGGATGAAGAATTTGTCTTTTAATGATGTTTTCATATGAATGATAGAAGGAAACTCAAGTAGGACAACAACACCAGACTCCAAGTTTGCATATYATGTTTGRTATTTTATATTGTTGTTGTTGCTTAAGAAAGTATTGTACCTAGGATTACAGTGTTTACAACCTTATTATTTTCTATTGATATCAAATATTTAGGTACACCTAAATACTCTTGATATGATTACCATTAAGAAAATTMTCATTGTTAATGATATAATTGTCTGCAAGATGAAATTAATCTCCTCTAGGAKATTTTCTTGATTACTAACCATTCCATGTACCATGGAAATGTTGTTCTTGTCTCTTGTTCCAAGAAGGTCATGGGTGATAKCTCTGAGAAGGATCTATGATGACGGTTGCAAGAGGAAACTATTTAGACAGTCTCTAKCCGAGACATATAACTATGTACATGAATGTACACACCCATGTGAAGTAGAAGATGAAGAAGGGTATCTCTTATGGAGATTGACTATGAGGAGAATAAGGCTCCAAATATGACCATATAGTTAATTTGACCACTCTTCAGATCATCAAGAAGAGTCAGTAGTGCCAGAAGGGCCTACCTAGAAATGATGCAGTAAACAAGTATGTTCTCATATAGATGCATGGCATCAATAATCCATACTATGAAGAGAACCAGATGACTCTACCAGTGGTGAGGAAGGAGGCCCCACCAAGTTCCATCTCAGAAGGAGCTAGATTCCAGAGGGAGTCAACCCTTAGGATCCAGTAGGGAGGAGAAACCTCCCAGTACATTCCATAGGAGATCAGAATTTAGAAGAAGTCAATAGATGCAGCAGAAGTAGGTGGCTCTGAAGATCGTATAGACTCAGAGAGAGTCAAGCTTCAGAGGGAGCATTCAGACTCGGAGAAAGCCTAATCTCAAAGAGAGTCAATTGATTCAAAGGAAGAGAGAGACGTATTCCAGAAATTCAGGAGGCTATATCGTAGCTTCAAAGGTTTCTAAGAGATGTGAAATATCTTGGGAGGATTACCTTGTCCCGGTAGATCTTGCTACAATGACAGCCAGTCAGAAAGACTGGGATATAGACTTTCCTCAGTTCCAGAAACCACACATGCTATGTGGCATTGATTCAGAGCCTTCCACCTTTGAAGAAGTTGTTGAGAAGTAGAAATGGAAGGATGCCATGATGGAGGAGTATCATACCATCATGAAGAATTATGTGTGGGAGGTGGTTCCGAGACCAGAAGGGAAGTCAATAGTGACTTCCAAGTTGATCTACAAGATCAAGCATGCTACAGACGGAATCGTGAAGCAATATTTGTGGCTAGAATATTCTCGCCATAAGAGGGATAATATTATGACGAGACACTTGCTCCAGTAGCTATAAGAAGTGTGCATAAAGTAGCCACAAAGATACATGAGAAGGAGTCTCATGTACGCATATTAAATGAAACTTTGTACAATCTTATGCAGGCACCCAGGACATGACATACTCAATCAGACAGTTATTTGATGAGCTTGGTGATGGTTTCCCATTGATCCTACATGTGGATGACCTATTTCTGATAGGAGATGAGAAGCTCATAAGTTGGATTGAAGAGGCATCTCGTTTTAGAGTTTGAGATGAAGGATCTAGGTCTGGTGCATTACTTATTGGGATTGGAAGTGTGGCAGAGATCAAATGAGATTTTCCTTAGCCAAGGAAAATATATTGTTGAGATCCTAAATAAATTTGAGATGATGGATTGCAAGTCCATGAACACACCTATAACGATAAAACTGAATCTCTTGAGTTCCAAATCTTCATATTTGTTGGATCCCACGATGTACAGGCAGTTGATTGGATCCTTGATGTCCCTAGTTAACACCAAGCCAGACATATACTTTGCAGTGAATAACTTGAATCAACACATGGTTGAACCTAGATAGGTACATTGGATGGTAGAAAATCATATGTTGAGGTACCTTCATGGTACGATTGGATATGGATTGATATATGTCTCGGGTGGAGATGTGAAGATGCAGGGATATACAGACTCTCACTGGGGAGGGAGTGCAGTGGATCAGAAGATTACTTTTGGATGTTGCTTCAGTCTGAGATCAGGCATGATATCACGATTTAGCAGGAAGTAGACATCAGTGGCACTAAGTACTTCAGAAGTTTAATATATCATAGAAAGCATGGCAAGTTGTGAGGCAGTGTGGCTCCAGAAGTTGCTAGCTAGGATATTTGATCTAGAATTGGAGCCAACTTTGATACATTGTGACAGTAAAAGTTGTGTGAATCTTATCGAGAATCATGTATTCCATGATAAGTCTTATCATATAGATATCAAATATCATTACATCTGTGACATGGTGCAGAGAGGAGTTGTGGAGCTCTAGTACATATCCATGGACGAGTAGATAGCGGAAATTCTCACCAATTCCTTTTCAAGAGTGAAGTATGAGTACTTAATGGACAAGCTTGGAGTGTTGTCGAATGTCCACCCTCATTGAGAGGGAGGTGTGTTTTTTCTTCTCATGTCGTCTAAACCCTCTATCCAAGGGTTCCCTGGATTAGTCATGTGAGGTGATTGAAGGGGTAATGCACTGTTAGACCTGCTAAGAAAAGAAACATCACACGCATATTTGTAATACTAAGGTGGAGGTTGTGTGACTCCATAAAGTAGTTGTGTGATACTTTGGTGGATTGTTCCACTGGAAGAGGTTGTGTGACTCTGGAAAGTAGTTGTGTGCTACTTTGGTGGATGTGTTCCACTAGCATAGGTTGTGTGACTCTGGATAGTAGATATGTGCTACTTTGGTGGATGTGTTCCACTGGCGAAGGTTGTGTGACTCCAGACAGTAGTTGTGTGCTACTTCAATGGATGTGTTCCACTGGTGGAGGTTATGTGACTCTGGAGATTAGTTATGTGCTACTTCAATTGATGTGTTCCACTGGTGGAGGTTGTGTGACTCTGGAAGTTGTATGTTACGGTGTTCCAATGGTGGAGGTTGTATGACTCTGGGAAGTAGTTGTGTGCTACTTTGGTGGTTGTCTATCACTAGCGGAGACTGTGTGTCTCTAGAAAATATTTTGTGCTACTATAGTGGATGTGTTCCACTAGCAATGATTGTGTGTCACTGGATAGTAGTTGTGTACTACTTGGCAACAGTTGTGATCTATTGGATGACATTGTAGTAGTTGTGTACTACTAGTTGATTGTCATGTTGTCATGAAGATTACCAGATCATTTGGATGTAGCTGTGTGTGCTACCACTTGATCACATAGATTGTGCCTAATGATTCAAGCTACCAAATGCATTGTAGCAATTGTGTTCCTGCTATCATATTGTAGAGTAGTAAGTGGACTACCAAATGAAGACATTGTGAAAGATGTCTCCCTATCTAAGAGGGAGTGTTGATGTTTTGGTAGTTGCGATAGGATCTCTCCCTCGTAGATGACCTTTCTTAGATGCAGAGAAGATTCTGAAAGCAAGAGATCCATTAAATAGATGTTGAAATACCCTAGAAGAGAAGTTGGCCCAGAAGAATAAAGTATAATGAAAAGGCACCTTCCCAGAAGAGAAGTCAACCCAGCTAGAAGGACAAGAAGACTATAAATAAGGATGTGCCTTAGCTAATTTTTTCACTCACTCACACTCTCCCAGCTACACATAATCAAGGCACAATTTTGGAGGAGATGTCGTAGTAGTTGCAGATGCATAGTTTATTCGTGTTCAATCTTTTGGTATCTCTCTCTTGTGCACTAGTCCTTGAGGAGGTGCATTACCTTTGTATGGTGTTGTTGTTGCAGCTAGGGTGGTATTTATGGTTAAGCTATCACTTGTGCTAGGGTTTATCTGATTTTACTTTCTTTGTGAAGGAATCTATCTAATAAAGGTTGTTGGGTTTTTCCCCCATTTGGAGTTTTCCCAGGATAAATCTCTTGTGTTCTTTTCTATCTCTTGTTTATGTTGTTAATGATCAGTACATGATATATATGTTAATGGTAACAAAGTGAAATAACACTAGTAACACTAATTCTCTATAAATAAGGAAAATCCAACACTAGTAACATATACATACAATCCCCTAGATTACAACAAGGTCTTTGAGGCTAGTTCTTTTCCAATAGTCTAGTAAGAAATTAAAGAGTCTTCATGGTTGATACTTTATTCTACCTCATCTTACTCATTTATAGATGTTGCAAGTCTTTATTTCATGTCATCTATTGAAACCCATACAAAATATATTGATAGCCTGTTAATTTTCCTATTAGTGAATCTTGGTCAACTTCTAACACCTCATGAGGGGGGTTTAATGTATTTTATTCCTTTTTTTCTTCCATGCTAGATAGGTTGATAAGAAGCTTGGATTTCAAATAGTAATTACTTTGCACTCTTGAGATCTTACAATTATTAGTCGGTACATATTTTATGGTGGTTCAACTTTTTTCAATTGGGTTTTGCTCAGGTGGTTGGGATGAATGATTGTTATCCTCCCCACCTAGGTTCAATTCGTTCAAGTGAAATGTTCAGATATTAATGAGTATATCATTATAACGGATTCAAGCCCTTTTTTTGACTGGCCTTGTGCCCTAAATATTTGGAGGTTTACCCAAGGTACCATCCTCAAAATGAGGGGAAGTACGCGGAGGTTTTCCCTAGGTAGTGTAACTTGGAAAAAATTGGTGGTTCACCTTCTGGAAAATTGAATGGAGAGGTAACCTCAGATAGTTTCAGTACCCAAAATAACAAAATTTAGTGGTGCTTTCTGCAAGGTCATGATCAAAAAAGAATTATTCCAAAAGGGTATGTTTTGCACCTTGAGGGCCCCTTTTGATGGATCCACTACAAGGTTGAGATTTAGGGAAGAATTTAGAGGATTGCAAGTTATACATGGTTAAGATAAAATCTTAGCAAGATGCAACAATTTCTTTCATATAAAGATCTTAGCCATTAATATTTAAAGTTGAAACAAATTGATGCTAAAATGTTTATGCTGATTAGTGAATAGATATGTAAGGAGGACTTAGTTGAGAAGCAATTGAGAACAATTTATTTCATATAAAGATCTTAGCCATTAATTTTTAAAGTTGAAACAAATTAATGCTAAAATTTTTATGTTTTAGTGAATAGACATGTAAGGAGGACTTAGTTTAGAAGCAATTGAGAAGGGTCATAATTATCAGGTGTAACATACCTAGCCACTTCTATACTCTAATTGAGGTGACAAGGTACTCCAAAAAAAACTCACATTACACCATTCATGCATTTTTATGTGGAATTAATGTTTTATTAGACAAATTATTCAATTATAAACCTATAATAATGAATGCAATTTCTCTAATGCAATTTGTTTCACATACGCATAAATAAATTCATTTAAGTGGAAGCAAATCATAAAATAATATGAAATCCATACACAAGAAAATAAATATATGTCCACATATTCATATCCATTTAAGATGGGGTGTTATCTTGTCAAGCATGATTAAACGCCACATGGACCTTGGTGCAGCCACCTGGAGCATGAGGTCTAATCTGAAGCAGAATGTGGCCATAGGTTTTAAGGTCCAGAACATTTCCCAGGTGTTCAATTTAATCTTACTAGGTGTGATGCAGATTGGATCAGTTGGTTTTGGTACCACTCCTCTGCAAACATTTATTGAGATAATTATCATTTTCATTATGGCTCAGTTTTGAGGGAGGGATACTCCTGAAGCCCGTAATTGCTCATTTTGTATCCCCTTACTATATATTGAATGAAACCAAAAGATTCATTATATTCCTGGCCTGTGGTTTCTAGTTTCAAGTACTCTGGGAAAATTTTATGCTTCATTCTTCTCGGT
>JASDQU010274457.1:0-15102 GCA_032191745.1 Picea mariana
GAGCCATTTGGAAAAGGTGGGTGGCCTCCGATATCCACCTGGATCAAGAGGAAACAATATCTGAGTATTATTCCATGACCTTATCCACTTGCTTCTGTTGTGTGGAGAGATCAGTCATGGAGGCCCCTGATGTGGCTACCATATTTTGCTTACTCTCAAAGCGAATCATGAAGAAGAAAAATTTCCCTGTATGAGAGATGACCTTCCTTCATTGCTCGGAAGAGATCAAGGAAATAACACTAGGAGGGATTGCCTCGGGTATCCTGTACAATTTCATGTTCAAAGTAATAATAACACTATGAGGCCTAGACTTGTATACATCATGATGTTTTCATAAATAACATTACAAACTTCGAGAGGAGAAACATCATACAATACCTCGTCTTTGAAGGGCTTGATGTCATATGAAAATCGACACTCTTGGTTGATGCAGAGATCACTTCCTTAGTGGAGCCATTCAATGGTGTAGGGTTGCAGGTGCAACATTGTCGCAGGGCCAACTGCTTGACAACCCCTACTGAGATGAGATTCTTTTGGCTACCACTATCAATGATGAAGTGTAGCGGGGTGCCTTTTACTTGGATATACGAATGGAAAAGGCACTCACCTTCTTATAGCTCGTCTAGTTCACCAGGATGGAGCTTGGAGGTAGAAATGGTGGCACTGGGTTCCGTGTCAATGATCTGTCTTCCCATTTCTGGTTCTAACTCAGAGTTAGAACCTACATCTGATTCATAGGCTTTCACTTCGGCTACCAATGACTTTTTTGAGCAGTAATCAGCAGTTTTATGCCAAGGGCTCTTATGGAAGTTGCACCACTTCCCAGTATCCTTCCTTGTCTTTTTGGTGTCCTTATTTGCTTTTAGCTTGGACTAGTTGTCCTGATACTGTCCATCTTTTCTTTGTCCTTTTTTCTGTAGGTTGGGGCCGTCCTTTCCTAGTTTTTTTCTACGAGGGGTCCCCAGGCCCAAATTGTTGTGTCTTTTGTTTGAGCTTCTACTCGATTTTGATAGCATAACGTTAGGCCGCGCCGAAGGATGAGATGTCCGGAAATTCCATTTCAGTCTAGATGTATCTATGTAGAGAACCACGATACTTGAGCACCATATGTCACTCTGAATCTTTGATACCCAGCTTGGTGCGTAGGGTATGGAAGATATTTGTGAAATCTGACACTGCTTTGTCTCTTTCTTTCCGCAGTGTGGTCCATTTGGTATACAAGTTGTCATAACTTCTGACAAGGTAATGTTGTTCCTTAATAACATCCCAGAAGGATTCGTAGGTGGTTGTCATTGTAAATAATGAGGTTTCCTCTGTTTCCTTTTGCTCATAAAAAGTTTCCCACCCATATTTGACATGGGGAATGACTTTGAACATCAAAAAATTATTTTTTTCTCTATTTGAAAAGTTATGGACATAAAAATACCCTTCTAGTAGATTCAACTACTTGTCTACAACATCTGCATCTATCCGACCCTCAAATATAGGAATATCTAAGTTGATTTGCACCTTGAAGGGGGCAGCGCCTCTACTTGAGTAAGATGCGTTGCTTGCTAGCCGCTGAAGGATTTTCGTGAAGCTATCCATCATCCCATTCCTCTATTGTGTGAGGGCTTTCTCAAGCAACATTTTGAAAGGATCTCATGTCCCATCATCTTTCTTTTCTCCTGCCATGAGAGGTTGTTTGGGCATGCGAGAGATTTTGTCCTCAAGAGAAACAAGCTCGAGACCCAATTCTTTGTACCCTGACCTTGTTGGGGACATGCATTTAGAAGACAAGGCCAAAAAGCTTGTTTTCCACTGCATTTTACAGTTTCATCTTATTTCCTTATTGAATAGAAAACTAGTTTTACTATGTCTATGTTATTCTATGTTAAGAATCTTTTAATAATATGTATTCATTTTGTTCTGCTCATAAAATCCAGATCAATTTGTTTAATTCATTGTTATGTATATGTTAGTTTATCTCTCTATGAGAGATTTTTGTTGCATTGTTAATTTATTCATAGATTAGTTGATGGTTAATGTTCTATTTAGTTTGCTAATTGATTTATGTTAATTTTATTTATTGGTTCGCTTAGACTTTGATTCTTCTTAGTGTGGCAGATCTTCTATAGATGCATTGTGTGGTGGGAAATTTATTTTATTTCTTGCACAACATAATCATAAAACAAAAGTGATCTATAATTTACGTTTAAGGATTTCAAGGTGAATCGAATTAATAAAATAGAGCATCGATTCTTAACACACATAAAATTATTCTTGATTTGGAACTGGTTAGGAGTTTGAGAACAAGGTTGTGATTATATTTTGCTGAGCATCAATTCAACAACCGACAATCTTTGAAATGGAGTTTGTGGAATTTCACTGTAAATGGATGAGTGATGGAAAAAGTCTTTTGGGTCATTCCATTTCTTTTCTAAAGATCTTGAGTACTGAGTGGATTTAAATGAGAAGAGTCATTTATATGTTTTATGGTTTGATGTTTTGGTTGATTTTGAAGACAACATGATAGGGATTAAAATTATTGGATTTTGAGAATAAGTTTTTAGTAAGGATTGTTGACTTGTTTTAGATCTTGGTACTAGTTTGCACTAGTTTCTGATTTCAGTACTAGAATTTCAATATTGAGTACATTTGATGATTTTTATATTAGGCTAGTTTGGTATTGATTGAGATTGATGATTTTGAGTTCCTTGCACTTTAATTTCACATAGATTCAATCACTTTTCTTGTTTCTTTTATTGCATTTGAGTGTAGATCCACTATAGGAAATAATCATTGAAGGACAAAAAAATTAAGTAAGCTACTCGCGATTAATCACATGAACATCACCCCGAGTACATGAAAGACTTTGATCTAAGCCTTTATAGCACTAAGTTATTCATATGTCCTAGTGATGAATCCTTAGTGTTAATTTCCTACAATGTGGGTTTGAAGATAGTTTTGTGGGCCTTAGATTAGGCTAGACTAGGCTTTGATCCTACGTTTCCTGTGCATGCACCTCGAAGCTTACGAGCCCCGATTGATAATTAAATGTGGGAATTAATAGTGCATATATTTATCCCAACAATAATGTATCACTATGATAGGCCACAGGGTGGTCGTGCTAAGTGAGAAGGAAACCGACATCACAGTCTGAAGCATCTATCTCAATCTCAAATGGACGTTGTAGGTCTAGTAGTGAATGTACTGGGGTTGAGCGCAAGCACTGCTTCAAATCATCAAATGCTTATTGTTGGGACCGACCCCACACAAATTTCTCCTTACCACCATGAAATTTCTGAGACAATGGTTTGTGGGATCCCAAAGTGTACCCAGACGCGTTCAAATAATAGATTGGTAGTGGCCTCTGCAGTGATGTTCTTATTGCAAGAGGCCAACATATCCATCTTGGAAAAATGATCAACAACCACAAAAACACATTTAATGCCCCTCTTAGTGGATAGGAGGCTTGACATGTAGTCCATGGATATGGACTCCCATGGCTTGTCGGGAGTAGGAAGAAGGGTTTATAGGCCTTGTTCCTTAGTGGTTGGTTTGGAAAGAACACAAGCGGTGTAGGACTTGATATACTTGTCGACATCCTATCGAAGTTTTGGCCAGTAGAAATGTTTTTGCAGCACTGCCACTATATTTTCGATGCCAAAGTGTCCTTCCACCTGACTGTAGTGATCTTCATGTGCTCGCTTGATGGAACACAGAGATGGCCCAAGTGTCACAACATCCTGTCCTAAATATGGAAATTAGCGACCACTGAGTTTTCTCCCAACATTTGGTAGGTGGTGGAGAAGTCAGGGTCTGTCACATAGAAGTGGGGCCATATAGAGGTCTCATGGTCGTAAGATTCTAGCACCGTGGTGAGTACCACGATTGGAGGTCAACTGAGGCAATAAAAAACTCGGTTGGTACTTCCTTTTTTACACTTGATGTTGAGGTGGAACCGTTGTAAGTATGTGGACCACTTATGATGGCGGTCATTCTGCAATTTGCCTTGGGTCTGCATGAACTATAGTGGCTTGTGATTAGTGTGGATGACTGTCTCCTTTCCCATAATTTTATGTCTCCACTGGACGTAGTCTTGCATAATGGAGTACATTTATTTTTCATAAGTAGGGTACTTACAGACAATATCTGACAATGTCTCACTATGATACGCTAGGAGGTGGTCGTGTTGAGTGAGAACGACGTTCACAAAATATTCTGAAGCATTTGTCTCAATCTCAAAGGGATGTTGCAGGTTCGGTAATGAAAGTATTGGGGATGAGAACAAACGTTGCTTCAATTCATCGAAGGATTTTTGTTGGGACAGACTCCACACAAATGTTTCCTTACCGCCACCCCTAGTTACTTGGCTAAGGGCCCATGCGATATGAGAGAATACCAACATGAACCTACAATAGAAATTGGTGAGGCCAAGAAGCTCCAAAGCTCAATGAGTGTGGTTGGGGCTGGCCAGTCACAGATGACTTGGATCTTGGCTGGATCCACATGCACACCATGTTGATCAACGATGTATCCTAAATAATGGACCATGTTCATGCCAAAGGTTCATTTTCCCAAGTTTGCATATAGTTTGTGCTGCCGCAGGGTGTGCAGAACCTATTGAATATGATGCAAGTGTTCTACCAAAGTCTTTCTATAGATGATGATTTCATCTAGATACACCACTACACAATTACTAGTGAAAAGTCATAGGATATCGTCCATCATCCTCATAAAAGTTGTTGGGGCATTTTTCAAACCAAAGGGCATGACCAACCATTCAAAAAGACCTTCTTTTGACTTGAAGGCGGTCTTCCATACATCTGTATGTTTTATTGGGAACTGGTGGTAGCCAGACTTCAGATCAATATTACTGAAGTATTTGGCCCCCGTGAGATGATCAAGGAGGTCGTCGATTCGGGGAATCGGGTACCAGTTACGGGCTGTGATTTTATTTAAGGCCTGGTAATCAATGCAGAGTTTCCACGTCCCATCTTTCTTCTGCACCAATACGATTGGTCTCCCACAAGGCGATGAGATGGGACATATGTCTCCCTTGTGGAGCAGTTCTTGGATCTGCCTCTTGATCTCCTCATTTTCTAATAGAGAGCAGCGACAGACCATCACATTGGGTAGTGGTGTGTCTGGGGTCAGATCGATGGGATTCTTGACTTGGCAGTACAGAGGTACCCTGGTAGGAGAGGAAACAATATCTGATTATTATTCCATGACCTTATCCACTTTCTTCTATTGTGTGGAGAGATCGGTCGTGGAGGCCCTTGATGTGGCTGCAATATTTTTCCTACTCTGAGAGCGAATAACGAAGAAGACAAATTTCCCGGTTTGAGATATCACCTTCCTGGATTGCTTGGCAGAGATCAAGGAAATAACACTAGGAGGGACTGCCTCAGGTATCCTGTACAATTTCATGTTCAAAGTAATAATAACACTATGAGGCCTAGTCTCTTACACAACATGACGTTTCCATAAATAAGGTTGGCCCAAAAGAACATTACAAATTTTGAGAGGATCAACACCACATAATACCTCATATTTTAAGGGCTTGATGTTGTACAAAAATCGACACTGTTGGTTGACGCAGAGATCGCTTCCTTGGTGGAGCCATCCAATGGTGTAGCGTTGCTAGTGCGGTGTTGTCGACAAGGCCAACCGCTTGATGACCTCTACAAATATGAGGTTCTTCTGGCTACCACTATCAATGATGAAGTGTCGTAGGGTGCCTTGTACCCACATCTGTGAATGGAAAAGGTGCTCGCCTTCTTCTAGCTCATCTGGTTCACGAGGATGGAGCTTGGTTGTAGCAACGGTGGCATTGGGTTCCACGTTAATGATTTGTCTTCCCCTTTCTGGTTATAACTCGGATTCTGAACCCACATATGATTCATAGGCTTTCACTTTGGCCACCAGCGACTGCTTTGATCGACAATAAGCAATGTTATGCCAAGGGCTCTTATGGAAGTTGCGCCACTTCTCGATATCCTTATTTGTCTTTTCGGTGTCCTTATTTGCTTGCGGCTTGGACTGATTATCCTGATACTATCCATATTTTTTCTGTCCTTTGTTCTATAGTTTGGGGCCACCCTTTTTTGGTTTTTTCTGCGAGGGGTTTCCAGGCCCAAATTGTCGCATCTTTTGTTTGAGATTCTGCTCAATTTTGACGGCATATTGATAAGCCGTGCCCAAGGAAAAGATGTCCAAAAATTCCATTTCGGTCTCAATATATCTATGTAGAGCATCACGATACTTGAGCACTAGATGTCACTCTGAATATTTGATACCCAGCTTGGTGTGCAGGGTATGGAAGATATTTGTGAAATATGGCACTGCTTTGTCTCTTTATTTCTGCAGTGTGGTCCATTTGGTATACAAGTCGTCATAACTTCTGACAGGGTAGTATTGTTCCTTAATAACATTCATGAAGGATTCACAGGTGGCTACGATTTTAAATAATGAGGTTTCCTTTATTTCCTTTTGTTCATGGAAAGTTTCCCAGCAATCGTTGACATGGGGAACGACTTTGAGGAGTGCAAAAGTAATTTTTTCTCTATTCGAAACATTATGGACAGAAAAATACCCTTCTAGTAGATTCAACCACTTGTCTACAGCAGCTGCGTCTATCTAACCTTAAAATATAGGAATATCGAAGTTGATTTGTACCTTGAAGAGGGAAACGCCTCTGCTCGAGGAAGATTCATCTCTTGGTAGTCGTCAAAGGATTTGTGCAAAACTATCCATCATCTCATTCCTCTGTTGTGTGAGAGGTTCCTCAAGCAACATTTTGAAAGGATCTCATGTCCCTTCATTTTTATTTTCTCTTGCCATGAGAGGTCGTTTGGGCATGCGAGAGATTTTGTCCTCAAGAGAAACAAGCTTGAGACCCAATTCTTTGTACCCTGACCTCGTTGGGGACATGCATTAAGACGACAAGGCCAACAAGCTTGTTTTATGCTTCATTTTACAGTTTCATCTTATTTCCTTATTGAATAGAAAGACAATTTTACTTTATCTATGTTATTCTGTGTTAAGAATCTTTTAATAATTTGTATTCATTTCATTTTGCTCATAAAGTCCAGGTCAATTTGTTTAATTCATTGTTATGTATATGTTAGTTTATCTCTCTGTGAGAGATTTTTGTTGCATTGTTAATTTATTCATAGATTAGTTGATGGTTAATGTTATTTAGTTTGCTAATTGATTTATGTTAATTTTATTTATTGGTCAGCTCAGACTTTGATTCTTCTTAGTGTGGCAAATCTACTATAGATGCATTGTGTGGTGGGAAATTTATTTTATTTCTTGAACGACAGAATCATAAAACACACATGATCTCTGATTTCAGTTTAAGTATTTCAAGGTGAATCAAATTAATAAAACAGAGCATCGATTCTTAACACACATAAAATTATTCTTGAGTTGGAACCGGTTAGGAGTTTGAGAACAAGGTTGCGATTATATTTTTCTGAGCATCAATTCAACAACCAACAATCTTTGAAATGGAGTTTGTGGAATTTTATTGTAAATGGATGAGTGATGGAAAAAGTCTTTTGGGTCATTCCATTTATTTTCTAAAGATCTTGAGTACTGAGTGGATTTAAATGAGAAGAGTCATTTATATGTTTTATGGTTTGATGTTTTGATTGATTTTGAAGACAACATGATAAGGATTAAAATTATTGGATTTTGAGAATAAGTTTTTAGGAAGGATTGTTGACTTGTTTTAGATCTTGGTACCAGTTTGCACTAGTTTCTGATTTTGGTACTAGAATTTCAATATTGAGGACATTTGATGATTTTTATATTAGGCTAGTTTGGTATTGATTGAGATTGATGATTTTGAGTTCCTTGCACTTTAATTTCACATAGCTTCAATCACTTTGCTTGTTTATTTTATTTCATTTATGTGTGGATCCACTATAAAAAATAATCAATGAAGGACAAAAAAATTAAGTAAGCTACTCATGATTAATCACATGAACATCACCCCAAGTGCATGAAAGACTTTGATCTAGGACTTTATAGCACTAATTTATTCCTACATCCCAGTGATGAATGCTTAGTGTTAATTTCCTTCAGTGTGGGTTTAAAGATTGTTTTTTCAGCTTTAGATTAGGCTAGACTAGGCTTTGATCCTACGTTTCCTGTGCCTGCACCTCAAAGATTACGAGCCCTAGTTTATAATTAAATGTTGGAATTAATAGTGCATATATTTATCCCAACAATAGTGTCTCACTATGATAGGCCACAGGGTGGTCATGCTAAGTGATAAGGATGCCCACATCATAGTCTAAAGCATATGTCTTAATCTCAAATGGATGTTGCAGGTCTGGTAGTGAATTTACTGAGGCTGAGTGAAAGCACTTCTTCAAATCATCGAATTCATGTTGTTGGGACCGACCCCACATAAATTTCTCCTTACCATCACCCCTGGTTACTTGGATGAGGGCCCATGCAATACGAGAGAATCCCAAGATGAACCTTTGGTATAAATTGGCAAGGCCCATGAAGTGCTAAAGCTCAGTGAGTGTGGTTGGGGCTGGCCAGTCACAGATGACTTGGATTTTGGTTGGATCCACATGTATGCCATGTTGATCAATGGTGTAGCCTAGGTAATGAACCTTGTCCATGCCGAAGGACAATTTTTCCAAGTTGGCATAGAGTTGGTGGTATCACAGGGTGTGCAAAACTTGTTGAATATGCTGCAAGTCTTGTTGTAAATGAGGATTTCATCTAGATACACCACTACAAAATTATTGTTGAATGGTCAAAGGATATCATGCATCATCCTCATGAAAGTGGATGGAGCATTTTTCAAACCAAAGGGCATGACCAACCATTCAAAAATACCTTCCTTTGACTTGAAGGCAGTCATCCATACATCTGTCTATTCTATTGGGACCTGGTGGTAGCTAGACTTGATATCAATATTATTGAAGTATTTGGCCCCCATGAGTTGATCAAGGGGGTCGTCGATTCGGGAATCGGGTACCAGTTTCTAACTGTGATTTTATTCAGGGCTTGGTAATCAATGCATAGTCACCATGTTCCATCTTTCTTCTATACCGACACGATTGGGATCCATCAAGGTGATGAGCTGGGACAGATGTTCCCCTTGTGGAGAAGTTCTTGGATCTTCCACTTGATCTCCTCATTCTCTAACAGAGAGCGGTGGTATACTATCCCATTGGGAAGCGGTGTATCTAGGTCATATCGATGGGGTTCTTGACCTGACAGTGCAGAGGTACCCCGATAGGTGAGGAGAAGATATCTGAGTATTGTTCCACGACCTTATCCACTTTCTTATACTCTGTGGAGAGGTCGGTTGCGAAGACCCTGGATGTGGCTACAATCTTTCACTTATTCTGAGAGCGAATCATGAAGAAGACAAACTTCCCTATATGAGAGATGAACTTTCTACATTTCTTGGCATAGATCAAGTAAATAACACTGGGTGGGACTGCCTGGGGTATCTTGTACAATTTATTTTTCAAAGTAATAATAACACTACGAGGCCTAGATTCATATAAATAATGACGTTTCCATAAATATGGTTGGCCCAAAAGAAAATTACAAACTTCGAGAGGGGAAACATCACACAATACCTCATCTTTGAAGGGCTTGATATCATATGACAGATGAAATTTTTGGCTGACGCGGATGTCGCTTCCTTGGCTGAGTCATCCGATGGTGTAGGGTTGTGGGTGTATCATTTTCCGTAGGGAGAGTCTCTTGATAATATATGTTGAGATGAGGTTCTTCTAGCTACCTCTATCAACGATGAAGTGCAGTGGAGTACCCTTCACCCACATCTATGAATGAAAAAGGTGCTCGCATTCCTCTGGCTCCTCTGGTTCACTAGGATGGAGCTTGATGGTAGTAATGGTAGCATTGTGTTCTACATCAATGATCTATGTACCCCTTTCTGGTTCTGACACAGAGTCGAAAACCACATCCAATTTAGAGGCTTTCACCTCAGCCAACAACAACTGCTTCAAGCGGCAATCAACAGTGTTATGTCAGGGGATCTTATGGAAGTTTCACCACTTCCTGGTATCTTTATTTTTCTTTTCGGTGTCCTTTTTTGCTTATGGCCTGGACTGGTTTTCTTGAAGCTGTCCATATTTTATCTGTCCTTTGTTTTGTAGTTTGGGGTTTCCCTTTCCTGGATTTTTCTATGAGGGGTTCCTAGGACCATATTGTCACGTCTTTTGTTTGATCTTCTGCTCAATTTTGATGGCATATCGGTAGGCCATGCCCAAGGATGAGATTTCTAGAAACTCCATTTCGGCATATATGTATCTATGCATACCGCCATGATACTTGAGTACCATATGCCACTCAGAATCTTTGATACCCATCTTGGTGCACAAGGCATGGAAGATATTTGTGAACTCGAGCACTGCTTGGTCTCTTTCATGCAGCATTGTGGTCCATTTTGTGTATAGGTCATCATAACTTCCAACAAGGTAGTATTTTTCCTTAATAGTAGCCCTAAAGGACTCCCAGGTGACTGTGACTGTAAATAATGAGGGTTCCTTTTTCTCATAGAAAGTTTCCCACCAATCTTTGACATGGGGGATGGCTTTGAGGAGTGCAAAAGTAATATTTTCTCTATTCGAGAAGTTATGGATAGAGAAATACCCTTCTATCATATTCAACCATTTGTCTATCGCATCTCCGTCTATCTGGCCTTCAAATATAGGAATATCAAAGTTCATTTGTACCTTGAATGGGTTGGCGCCTCTGTTTGAGGACGATGCATCGCCTGTTGGTAGTCACCAAAGGAGTTGCGAAGAACTATCCATCATCTTGTTCCTTTGTTACATGAGGGCTTCCTCGAGAAACATTTTGAAGGGATCTCATGTCTCGTCGTCTTTGTTTTCTTCTTCCATGAGAGGTCATTTGGGTGTGCAAGAGATGTTTTCCTCAAGAGAAACAAGCTCGAGACCCAATTCTTTGTACCCTGACCTCGTTTGGGACATGCATTAAGAACGACAAGGAGCAGACCACTCTGATACCACTGATCCTGAACATATTTTCAGAACAAAATGAATACAGATTATTATCAAAATATGCTTAACACAGAATAATGGATATACAATAAAATTGATTTCGATTCAATAAGGAAAAAAGCTGAAACTGTAAAATGTAGTGGAAATAAGCTTGCTAGAATGGTGGCAGTGTATCTCTGAGAAGAGATGTGACAGATGCACTCATTCGCAAGAAGATGATTACAATGAGGTTCTAAAGGCCTTTTTACAATAAGCAAGAATGTCAAAAACCCTAGACATCCAAAAATCCTAACCCTAGGAGATGAAGCGCCAAAAGTCATGTGGGTTGTGTTTGGGTAAGTTAGTACATCAACTTTCCAAGGTCGTAATGTTTGCATATGNGTCTATCTGAGGACTACACATTTTTTTTCTATCTATCAAAGGCGACTCTGACTGTGTTGAGCCCTAAAAAACATTGTTTAGGGCCTCAAAATATCCCCGCAAGTCAGGGACCCGAAAACTAGGGAAAACACTGCCAAACTGGAAAATTGCCAAACTGGAAAACTACCAAAATGAGCTAGTTGGAATAGGTGGGAGGCTACTGAAATCCATCTGGATCAGTTGTGCACTCACCTAGTTCACATGAATACCTCAAAGATACTTTACCCTCATATGAAGAAATCTTAGAGGCCATGTCTGGTCCTGATAGACCTTTTGATGACCTTCATCATAGATCTTATTTTCTCTTAGAGCTTGAGAGGATTGAGCAAGATGTGCTTAGGTCCACCTTGAGTGATATGGTTGGTCACATCGTGGTTTCGTTAGATATGCATGGTACATATTATGAAGGAAACATGGAAAATATTTCCCCTACTACCATGATCGACATCTCTCAAGCCCCTCGTACAATATAAAATGTATATATCGGTGTGGATATTTCACCTAAAGAAATTCAAATTTACACCAATTTATGTAAGGAATTCCAAGATGTATTTTCTTGGTCATATGAAGAGATTCCAGGTATCAACCCCAGTATTTTCGAACATGAAATTAAAACTTTTGAAGTTGTTTGCCGGATAATCCACAGTTTGTGTCATTTTTGTCGACGTTTCGAATCTGAATCGGGATTCATCATCAGGACTAATCATCAATTGATAGCTTGTTGATCTCCATCCATTAATAGTTATTGTGCAGGATGTTTTTGAGATTTTAACCTAGGTCGGCTGTCTAAAAACCTACATAAATTAATTAATTTAATTTTGTTTATATTTTAAACTAATTAGTAATATAGTAATATAATAATAATATAATAAATCTTAACTTATTACTAAGTTTGTAAAGTTATTTAATTATATATATAGGTAAAAATAAGTTTTTAGTGTTTATAATTTAAGTGAATTATATTTATATTTATAAACATAATTAAACATTTAATTAATTGAATTAAATTTAAAGTTAATTAATTGAATTATATGTAAGAAGCTTTTAGTTATGGTTGTTTTTAGGGTTGGAGTTTTAAAATTGTTTTATAATTTTATAAATAATATAATACTTAGTGCTTTTAATTGAATTGTAATAATAGTTTAAGGTAGGAAGGGAGTAGTTAGGTTGTTGTAGGGTTATAGTGTTATATTTTTATTTATTAGTAATATTTAATTATTATGTATAAAGTTTAGTGAACTAGTTACTAGAATACGAAAAGGTGGGGTTTAGGTTTAGTTTTTGGTTGATTAGAATAAAATGATTAGAATGTAACAAAGTAGAAAATATGTAGGAGTATTAATAAATAAGTGTCATAAGGTAAGGGTATAGGTAACTTAAGGATATAATTAGTAGGTAAGGAGGTTTAGTTAGACTCCTAAGTCTAGGAGATGATACCAAGGAAAAACCTAAAAAGTGAGGAAGGAAAAGTTTTAGGGTTTTAATTCAAAAGTACTTTTAATTTATGTTTATAATTAATGTTTTTTAAGATAAATTGTCATAGGATTAGGTTATAAGTGACTTAATTAATTGAAATATAAAGTAGTAGGTGTATATAATTAAAATTTTATAAAGTAGGTAAAACAGGTTAGTTAGACCCCTAAGTCTAAGTAGTGAAGCAAAGGAAAACCTAAAAATGCAAGGAAAGAAGAAGGGAGGTGTCATACCTGACTTGATCTATGAGGGTCTCTAAGTTGGTTGATTAATGGGTGCCAAACACTGCTCACCTCTAGGCCACCATCTCTATTCATATTGTTGGGATGTTTGATTATTTCAAGAGCTTCTCTTAAGCGTCTCATGTNCTGCTCCATGTTCTTTAATCCTTACTTGAAATGATTGTCCAGTTTCCCCAATGAACATTTCCCGCATGAACAAGAGACCTTGTACATGCCTTTTCCTTGTTGTTCGTCTATAGGGTCTTTTACAGACTTCATTCTTTGTCTAATGGTAACTAGGGGTTTGAAGGAGGTTGTCATTTCTTTCTTTTTTAAGACTTTTTCAATCTTGTCTATGACACCCCGAATGTAAGGAAGGAAGGCCTTTATGTTGGAGGTTTGATCATTCTGTACACAGGTCTTATTGTCCTTCCTATCCATTGCTTTTTTGATGTCTCTATATCTATACCCAATGTTCTTAAAGACCTTGGTTAAGTGGTCTATTTATTCCTTAAGATGTTCTTTGTCAGAAATTCTTGCTGCCCTTATCGTCATGATGTTGACAACCCCCATCTTCTGAGAGGTATGGTGGTGGGAATCCACATGAAGGTAACTGTCTGTGTGATTTTTCTTTCTGAAGACCTTGTGTCCCAGTGTACCATTATGTTTTCTAGTCATAAGAACATCTAGGAAGGGTATGTTGTTGTTTTCTTCTAGCTCCATGGTGAATTTTATGTTTTCTGAAATACCATTGAGGTGTTCAAAGAATCTATCTAGTTCTTCTTTTCCATGAGGCCATTTGACGTTGGTATCATTAACATACCTTTTCCATCTAGATGGTTTAAGAGGATATGTTTCAAGGGCATTTTTCTCAAACTTCTCCATGTAGAGGTTGGCTATGATTGGGGATAAATGGGATCCCATGGCTACCCCGCTTGTTTGTTCGAAAAAATCTCCTTGGAAACTGAAGAAGGTTGATTTTAGACAAACTTCTGCTAGTTTGGTTGTTTAAGGGTATGCAACCTCATTAATAACTTGAATGGCCTCATTTAACGGGATCTTCGTAAAAAGTGAAACCACGTCAAAGCTGATGAGGATATCCTTAGATTCAATTTTCTCCTCTTTTATGAGTTCTGCAAAGTCTCTTGAATCTTTTATGTAGGAGTCCGTCTTGCCAACCAAAGGTCCTAGGATCCTTGCTACGTACCTGGCTAGTTCATAGGTTCGGGAACCAATCGTGTTGACAATTGGTCTCAGAGGAACTCCTTCCTTATGGATTTTAGGGAGTCCATATATTCTAGAAGTGATTTGGCAGCTTGGAGTTAGTCGTTTCTTCATTCTTTCATCTAGGTTAGAATCTTTTATGGCTTTCTTGACTTCCTTGATAATCTTGGATATTGGATTGTTGTTTAACTTTTTATAGCTGCTAGTTGTGGTGAGATGCTCTATCATTTTGGTGTTGTAATCTATTATGTTCATGACTACTATAGCTCCACCCTTATAGGCTTTTAAAATCACAATATTTTCGTTGTTTCTAAGGTTCTTGATGGCCTCGTGCTCCATTTTGTTGATGTTACTTTTCGGTGGCTTAGCTTTCTTAAGGACTAGGGCACAGTGGAGGTGAGCATTTTTTGGCACCCATTAATCAAACAACTTAGAGACCCTCATAGATCAAGTCAGGTATGATACCTCCTTTCTTCTTTCCTTGCGTTTTTAGGTTTTTCTTTGCTTCACTGCTTAGACTTAGGGGTCTAACTAACCTGTTTTGCCTACTTTATAAAATTTTAATTATAGATAGCTACTACTTTATATTTCAATTAATTAAGTCACTTATAACCTAATCCTATGACAATTTATCTTAAAAAACATTAATTATAAACATAAATTAAAAGTACTTTTAAATTAAAACCCTAAAACTTTTCCTTCCTCACTTTTTAGGTTTTTCCTTGGTATCAACTCCTAGACTTAGGAGT
>JASDQU010274465.1:677-15110 GCA_032191745.1 Picea mariana
ACTCTCCTTATGTGTAAGTAGAATAGAGGAGTCATCATCAGAAAACTTAGTGAATTTATACAACCTTTATTTGTGATCCACCTCACCAATTGCAATGATGGAATTGTCATGCATGTCAATTACTGAAACTGAATCTGATGTAAATTCAACCTTTTTACCTTTTTGAGTGATCTGATAAACTGAGAGCAGATTCATAGAAAGATTTGGAACATGTAAAACATTCTCAAAATTGTCATTGTGGAGTTCCACTATCCCTTCTCCTGCTATTGCTACTTGAGTATCATCCCCCATGAGAATAGGCGATCTTGAGCATGGAATCAAATAAGATAAAAATTCCTCTTTCGCTACCATATGATGGGATGCACCAGAATCTATAATCCATGAATCAGATAAGGAATTAATTGCAACAAGAGCATGATGATTACCTTTATTAGGAGCATGATCTTCTTCCTTCTGCTTCTTGACTCCTCTAGAATGAAGTTTCCAAAGTTGTTTTGTTGAAGTGCATGTGCCATAAGATTGATTCTTTTTTTCATGCATGTGGATTCTTCATGATTTGGTTTATTGCATTAAGTGCAATTCTTTCCCTTCTTCTTCTTCTTGGAATCTAAAGAGTCTCTAGAACTTGAAGAATCGTTGAAGGGTTTGGAATATCCCTCCTTCTCATTTTGTTTCTCCTTTATGTTGTGTTTGGATGATCATTTTCCATAATGCATGGTGAGTGCATGTTCTTTGGGATCTTTAATGAGGCCCATCTGTATGAGTTTTGTCTTCTCTTGTGTAAGAGACTCAATGAACTGATCCACCGTAGGCATTTTCCATTTTTTTTCAAAAACACGTCTTCTAGAATGGAAATTGAAGACATATACAACGTATTATGTTCCTATTTGTCCAAGATTGTTAGAATACATTGTTTCTCTTGTGTATACTTGTCAATACGACATTCACCCAAGCTCAAAATCAAAGATTTAAATTTAGTAAAGAAATCTTGTATATTATCAAAAAATTTAGGGTCTAAGGTATTCAACTCTAATTCAAGCATATGACCTCGCATCTCACCCTGATTTCAAAAGAGTCCTTTCAGGGTGGTCCATATCTCGTTTGGAGTCTTTCATGCAGTAACATGAAACTATAAATCAATGGAGATTAACTCAAGAATTAGTTTTGTTTATGTCGCCATCGTCAAATTGTATAGTCCTTTCCTTCTGAGTTGGAATTCTGCCTAGGGATTCCAATCAAAATAATTGTATGGCGTGAGGATTACCACCAAGTTTGACTATATAATAGTTGTCCTGTCCATCTCTCCTAGTGTTTCTAAGAACCCCTAAAAATTTACTCTCAATCTGCAAGTGAAAAATTAAGAAATCACACCAAAAATGACACTTTAAATGAAAATTTGTATCAGTTTCAGGAGACGATCTTCTGACTTACTTTCTGAGCAAACAGTGAGGAATCTTTCCAAACAATTGAAAAACCACTTGCATAATGGGTTGATTTACTTCTTACGCGATTTGTTTCCTCAAAAACTTAATATTTTTGGAGAAATCACTGTATAAAGGTACGACCACAAATTTGTATCAGTTTTAGGAGGCTATCTTCTGGCTTACTTTCTGAGCAAATGGTGAGGAATATCGCCAAATGGTTGAAAACCCACTTGTATAATGGGTCGATTTACTTCCAAAGAGAGTCATTTCCTCAAAAACTTAATATTTTTGGAGAAATCACTGTAGATAGGTACGACCATGTATTTGTAATATTTTTAGGTGGCTATCTTCCGTCTTACTTTATGAGAAAATGGTGTGGAATCTCATGAAATGGTTTAAAACCCACTTGTATAATGGGTCGATTTACTGCCCACCTAAGCCGTTTCTTCAAAATGTTAATATTTTTGGAGAAATCACTACTGAAAGGTATGACCACCGATTTAACTCGATGAAACTCTGATTTTCCTTATTCTTTGGCTTGCCTGTCTTGCTCCAAGCAACGTAGCTCTGATACCATGTCAGTGTTTCATGGAAACCTACACAAGAGATCTAGCTAAAACATACACAAACAAATATTTTCAAGAAAAAGAAGAGAGATACACAATGAAGAATGAGAATCAATGCATTTTCAATGAGTGAGTGATCTTCACTCATATAGGCAATGACATCCTATAATTAGGAATGCATGCATAATAGTGATGGTCTAAGATTATAAAGTCTAAAATAGAACTAGTCAGTTAAATCCCACTGAACTAGTGTTACTCCCTGTTGAAAATAGAAATTTCTCCAACAACTTCATGCCTTTGAAATTATGGCATTCAAACCACCAATCATCCACTTTTATATCTAAAAAAATTATTTCTTGCATGAATCAGCAATCAATAATTTTGTCTTTTCATGGAGGATTGTATATTGGACTTTTGCAAGTTTTTGTTTTGTTTTGTTTTTTTCATTACAACTCTACCTCAAATATTCTACAAATCCCTACAAAAAGCATGATGACGCCTATCCAAAACCCATGCACATCTCCTTGGACAAAAACACACTTTTAAAAAAATTACTCTTATTCAAATTATAATGTTATAACCACTAGTGCCCTTGTCCCCATGATTTCACTTGGTACATGAGTTCCTAAGTTTGCAAGTGCCAAGGACATAGAGAAATTTATTCTTGGACCCGTAACTTGATGGCATACTTCAAGACTCTCTAAAAAAATTGTTCTTGGATCTATAACAATGGTTGTAGCAGCTTTTGCAATGTTTGTAGCAACATAAAATCTATGAAAAATATTATGGAAGAAACATCTAAACTACTGAAAAAGAATGAGATGTGCAATACAACTTTCTGTGTTAGGGATGCTGCTACATCATAATGTCTTCATTATCCATATTGAAACTTAATTATGAATGCGATCACAAGAATAATTGCTTAAGAAACAAAAATAAAGTTGAAGATGGTGGTTAGAAACAAAAGAAAAATGAGTATATCCTTACTACTTATCTACACCAAAATAAACTAAAAAAAAATAAGAAAATTCTATACTCATTGATGCTTGTAACCCTTTGTTAATATGCAAGCCCATTTTTTATAACATGTGAGATACATATCTCATAGAGGTACTCACCTTTGATACATTTCTTTATTTTTAATTATTTACACACACACAATTGATTTTTCTTTTAAGGTTACGAACAACATAGAATATTTTTTATTTACTTAATATTTTTTTTTTAAATTCAATGTGTCAACTCCATGTTGAACATGAAATTACATATTTTCTTCACACTAAGTTGTAAAACACACCTCTTAATTCAATAATGTTAACTTAATTAAAATAAATAGTATATGTAATAATGAAACCACATTTTCACAAAAAAATATTACTAAATAAATTAACAAATAATTTTATTCACATTTATATAATTATTAGATTTAATTTCTATATAAATTTCACACCAATTAAAAATATAAAACTAAAATAATGAAGCAAATAAATGCTTTTCACAAACAAATATTACTAAATAAATTAACAAATAATTTTATTCATATTTATATAATTATTAGATTTAATTTCTATATAAATTTCACACCAATTAAAAATATAAAACTAAAATAATGAATCAAATAAATGAGACAAAGTAAACTTCCCATGATCAAAGTAAATCTTAAAACGAAAGATGTAAATGTTTTAGCTTTGCTTCAAGACTTTATTAATAACAATAAATGGATCCCTACCCTTTAATGAATACGATGAACTCCCATTAGTTATTGTCTTGATTATTTTTAGTTTTTATGATAAGGTATTGTGTTATGTGTTTTTTATACTTTGGTTTATGTTATTGTGGACAAGTTACGTATTTGGGTGTTTTTGGTAAAGTAATTTTTTAGTTTCTATATTTTTTTCTGATATTTGTGATAATTATATGTACTATCATTAATGTTCATGTATAATATCTATGTTTATGTTTAATGATTAAACAAATATTTTAAAAGTCCTAACAACAATAAATATACTCATTAATATTTATATACAATAATTATGCTTAATGATTAAACAAATATATTAAAAGTCTTAACAACAATAAATATAAAAAAAATATAGACTTTATTTTAAGATGGAAACATGCATACAATTCCATCTTTTGAATGTACTTTGCATGGTAAAACATTTAAATGGTGAAACCTTATAAACAACAGTCTTGTTTATTTCTTTTTATAAAACAAAGAACAACTTCAATTTTTAACCATGTTTCTTTTAAATAATAGAAAGAGAAGTCCAATCAATTACTCATTAAATATGAATACAATCACTAGATATATAAACAAAGAAATTTTCAATTTTCAAACACAAGAAGTACATTTAAGTGCTCAATGAATATGGTAAAAGCAATATCTGAAATAGATATGCAAAAGAAATTGTCTTAAAACGGAAGGAGTCATAAAACTTAATCCTTATCTGAAATAGATATGCAAAAGAAAATTTGAATCCCACAACCCAAAACAATGAGGAAAAATAGCATGAACTTGTGTCATGTTGAGGAACAACCGTTTGAATAGACGAAAACTAACCGTACGATTTGTCCACCCTTACTCTAGATAGTGAAATGACCCTTAAATCCAAACCCAATCAACTAGCAAAACCTCACCGCATCAACCCCTACCACCACAACCAACAAGACCTTAACATTGAAAATGCAGAGTGACTGAATAGTCAACTTTAATTCCACATCGAATGATAAAAAATGATTGGCCAACCAACGAGTACATTTACCCCCTCATAAAAAATGAAGTATTGAGAAAAAAAACCACAAAGCTAAACATCCATTCAAACCCACGACCAACAAAAAAAAACTAGCAATCCCTCACCATTCCTACTTCTTACCAACACATCATTGTAATAAATCTCCAATAACAAACATACCACCAAAACGAGAAACAATACATCCACCAATAAAATTGCAAATACATTCATTGACAAACATACCACCAAAACGAGAAACAATACATCCACCAACAAAATTGCAAATGCATTCATTGCCACAAATGGGAAAAAACATTAATTGACACATCAACCACATACAATGCAAGGAATGATAGAACTAAAAAGAGATGGATGAGAACCAAAAAAAATACTACAAGGTACAAACTAATGCAAGTCCCAACAAAATCGTTGACTCCTACTGCCACCCTCATTTACTCCTCATAGTTACAAGCAACACATGGAGCTTATGGGCACCGACGTAAGAAGTGGGTTTGGAAACACGCACACAGTAAATTGGTGTGGCCGTTTTATAAACGAGATGCACTCAGCTATCTATTCATCTGGAGTTTGGCTAGAAGAAGGGCACGGGGTATACTTGTTTGGGTGAGTGCCTAACAACCCTGCCGATAGATATGGAGTGTCTGTCACTGTTTGGATTGTGCAAGTAAATGATAAACCAACCCATGATTTGCAAAATTTTGTAAATGTAACAAAGGATATAGTGCAAGGCCAATGTGTTCATTTAAGACAATGGATATAGATGGAGAAGGCCATGTTTTTACTTTGAATCAAGACATACATTAGTGGCCTACATGGGAACTTCAATTTGACATAGAAACGACAACATGAAATAAGAAAAATATTACAGTTGTTTGCGATCAATTTCAACATTTCATACTTTGTAGTTTCCAAGAGAAAGTGTGTAACTAATTGCCAATTATCTATGAGTGATAGAGAATTATTGGTCATTTTTATGAAAATTTATAGTTTTGAAAACATGAGATGTACCTAATTGGTAGATACCTTGTGATTTTTCACATGATTCTACATATATATACTCATGTTCAATATAAGTAAATGGATAATTCTATAACCGTTTGTAAAGTTTCTTATTGGCATTTTTAAAGTCACTTTAATATGTCAATTTACTTTACTAGATATATTTATATACATTAGTCCTATTCATTGAAGTTATTAAAGAAAAACAATGAAGGTATTGGAAATTAGATATTTATGTAATCGAAACGTCTAATTCTATTTATTTGTTTATGCTTGGTTTTGAAATGTTTGTATAATCATTAATTATTGATTGTTTGAGTCAAACATGGAGTGATTTTTATTCATTAAAATATAGACTATGAATTAATAATTCTAAGTTAATTAAAATCACACAAGTGTAAATCTATATTATCCACGAATCTAAAAAAAAGTGTAGAGAGGGATCAAAAGAAATAGAAAGAAATAGAGACATAATTTTTTCAGTGTTTAAAATATATGAGGTTAATCTTGGTGCAATCATTCACATTTATAACACTATATAAATCATATCAACTATTGGAAAAAAATGTGTTGGTGGAATATGCATAGTGCCAAGCATGTGTATGTGTGTGTGCACGCGTGCGAGAGAGAGAGAGAGAGAGAGAGAGAGAGAGAGAGAGAGAGAGAGAGTTTGTATAGGGAATGAAATGAAACACACAAAGGAATATAACAGAGAGCATAGTGATACAGTGAAAAACTAACTTATAATAATGAATAAAATAGTGGAATATTGTAGAACACAAACAATATAAAATACAAATTTCCTTGAAAATGTCATTTAGGGCCTCAAAACAACCTTGAAAGTTTAGGACCCAAAAAATCATAACAAGACTACCAAGATGGAGAAACTTATTGAGCTAGTGGAATAGGTGGGTGGCCATCGATATTCAGTAGATGGGGAAACTTTTGTTGAATATGAATCTTGGTAAGCCATCTTCCTTATTGAAGAAGTTGTCCTTCTTTGGCAACTCGATAGAGTTGTGTGTTATGCACACGGGATCCCTTCATCTTGGTGTCCATAATCCAATCCAATGTACCTTTCTCAAGGAAGTTGGGATTGAGTTCTATAGGGTCCAATTGCTCAGTCACCTTCGAGGTGTCCAACAAAGGTGGGAAATATGGTAAAAAAAACTCAACATTAAATACTGGGTGCAAGCCAAGCAAAGGAGGAACACTCACTTCAAAATCCTTTTCACCCATATCCTTTGTGATAACGTAAGTCCCATATTGGAGTGGTTTAAGCTTCTTGTAGGGGACACTAAGGTGCACTTTCTAAAAATGCAACCACACCTTTTCACCAACCTAAAAATTGTACCTTCTTGTACATGGAATTGTCCTTTTGCAAGATATCATGAACTTGTTGTTCGAGGTGCTGGATCCATTCAATAAATTTGGTTTCTATGACTACCTCGATATGAGCATGGGAGGAATTTGTTGGTGAAGATGGAACATATAGAGCTACATCAATGGGGGTCAATGGATGGAATCCCAACACTCCTAAAAAGGGTTGTGTTGAATAGAGCCATGGAGGGATCTGTTATAGCTATGGTGAACATATGGAATGATCTCATCCCATGTACAATCATCATATTGTCCACTTTTTGGGGGGTGAAAGGAAGTCGATTTGGTCAACTTTGTGTCCATAAGAGACCATAGATTGTACTAGAAGATACTGAGGAACCTGATATCCCTAGCTGAAATAATGGTCCGTAGTAACCCAAAATGAACCCAAAAATGCTCAAAGAAGAGCCTAAAAGTGGCCTTAGATATGACACTCTTTTTACATGGTGCCAAAATGGAAATATTAGAGAACTGATTGACAACCACAAATATGAGGATGTCATCCAAATATACAATCAAATGTTTTTCATAGGTCCAACTGAAGATGATGATGTCATCCAAATATACGACCACAAAAGAGTTTGTGAATTTCCACAATATATCATCCATCATCCTAATGAATGTCACCAGAGCATTAGTCAATACAAAAAGCATGACCAATCACTCAAAAAGGATTTCTTTAGATTTGAAGGTTGTCTTCCACACATCAGTTTGTTCTATCAAAACCTTGTGGTATCCTGACTTTAGATCAATCTTAATAAAGAACTTGGCAGCCTTAAGTTGGTGAAGAATATCATCAACCTGGGGGATGGAGTGTCGATTCTTGACAATGATTTTTTGTAAGTCTCTATAATTAATATATAGTCATCATGTCATTTCTTTTTTATGTACTAACAATTGGGATCCCACAAGGTGAGGAGCTTAGTCAAATGTGTCCCTTTCATATTAGCTCATGAATTTAACACATTATTTCCTCATTCTCTAGAAGGGATAATATGTATATTGGACCAATGCGTAAGGGAGAACTAGGTGTCAAGTCTTTGGGATGTTTGACCTGACATTGAAAAGGCACCCCTACAGGTGAGGATAATATGTCTTTATATTCTTCTACAACCTTATCCACCTACTTATGCTATGTAGAAAGACCATGTGATGAAGCTATGATGGTCACAATGGCTTTGAGTTCACTTTTTGACCAAACCATGAAGAGAAAAAACTTTAAAATATGAGAGAATACCTTTCAACATTGTTTTTTCAAGATTAATGAAATTGTAGTAGTTGGAACTACCTCTGGTACCATGTAGGGATGACCTCCCAAATTAACAATGACATTGTGGGATTGTGACTCATAAACAACATGACATTTCCACATATAGGATTGTCCTAAAATAGCATCATAAAATTCAAGTGGGGAAACATCACACAATACCTCATCTTTTAAGGGATTGATGTTGTAGGATAAGAGACATTGTTGGTTGATGCGAAGGTATCATCCCTGGCTCAACCAACCGATGGTGTATGGTTGGAGGTGTGGCATTATTTGAAACTTCAATCACTTGATGACCTCGGTTGAGATCAATTTATTTTATCTCCTGCTGTCAAAAATGAAATGTAGTGGCGTCCCCTTCACCCACTTCTGTGAATGGAAGAGGTGTTCCCCCTCCTCAAGCTCCTATGAATTTTATGGTTGGATATTTGCAGTTGTGATGGTAGTACTAATCCATATTGTGTAGGGAATCAAATAAAACACACATAAGAATATAATAAAGAGCACAATATTATAATGAAAACCAAACTTCTATTAATGAATAAAATAGCGTAATATTGTAGAACACAACCTAGCTATAATGGTGGTAGCTTATCTCTGGAGAGAGAGAGAGAGAGAGAGAGAGAGAGAGAGAGAGATGCTCATTCACAAAAGATAATGCAAGAGGTTGAAATAATGGCCTTTTAACATAAATAAAGAACCCTAAATATATAAAACCCTAACCCTAGGAGGCTAAGTGCCTAAAGGATTGTGGGACCCATGGTAGTTAGTTAATACATCAAATTATTAGGGGAAAAACTTTTGCATACAATATTCATTGGAACACATAGTATCTCATTGGAAATATCTAACTATAAGGCACCCAAACCCAAGTCAGGTCACACCATTGCTAAAACGACCAAATAAAATTTCTGATACAAAAACTACACACGGAAATAAAACACAGCATGACATTCAAACTCATGCAACTGTCCATATTAATTAAAAATGTAAATAAAACTAATTTTATTGTGCATAGAAGCTGCTAAGAACATATAAAAACATTCAACCACATAAATGGAAATTCATATGCATCATTATACTCACAACAAGGAGCATTAATCAAAATAACTTAGAGTAAAATGCACAACAACTATACCAACATTTAACATAAATAAACACAACAAATAAAAACACTTAGCGTATGAAATATGCAATATGATGCAAAGGAAGGACATTCCTCCTAACCATAGACTTTTTTTTCTAGTTCTCAATAGCAAGTCACCCCCAAGTTGGGGCTATCAATCCACAAGAGACGGTGGTCCCTAAGGCAGGCCAATGTCCCCCTCTCAACAGTAAATTCACACAACTAATTCTATTCTACTATATCTCTTCCCCACAACCTTCCCCCCTTTAATTATCATATTCCCTTATTCCTTCCCACTCCCTTCCAGGGCTTCCAACATAGGTTGGACAGAAAATATCTCTACTAGGACCTCAAGAATTCTACAGTTGCAATAGGAATTCACACAACAACAAAACACTTGATTCTCTTGACAATTTTCGAACATAATATTGCTCACATAGCCACAATATCTCTTCCCATGAAATTATAGCTCCAAAAAACTACCATACATCCCCACATCGCTTCCTTCAAGCTTCATCACTCAAAACTTTCTTGTTGTCCAAAAATATCCATGTAAAAACTGCTCTCCTTCCAGAAACGTGAATGTGTAATTTTGCTCCTCTACCCATACAAATTTTCCTCTCTTTCTCTTGCTTTCTTGACATACACTCTTCCCCAAGCTGATTTTACTCAACCCCCATGCTCTGAATAACTATGAGATGTGACTTTTCACACCCACCCTCTTACATGAATTCAATGATTGGCTTTGGAAACATTCAATCAGAAAATGGAAGGTTCATGGTAAGGACAATTTTGAAAGAGATGGATTTGGGTTTAATGGACATGGGTAAACTCCCCCCCCTTCCCCAGATTGATTTGTAAACTTCCATGGATATTCCATTGGAATAGTTTGTCACAATAAATTTGATAAATAAAATTGAAAACTACACTATGAAGGTTATAATTTTTTGCTTATGCATGAAATAGAAAAAATGCAGAAAATAAAGAACAGTAAAGTACAATCATGCACCATCCAAAATATAACACATATATTTGTTCTAGGAAACCCTTACAGGAGAAAACACATCTAGAAGGTGAGGATGCTCTGCTCTCTTTTCTCTAGTATGGAAATAATGCAAATAGAAAGGAGAAGGCATTCTCTATAGAGTTACCTACAACTTGTGACTTGTTAACCTACTACATAACATTAACACCTTCTTTTATTCTCTCTATTTTCCCACTCCCAGATGTTTTCTCTACTATGTAACAAAATACAATAACATATAATGGAACCCCTTTGGCTCCTAGTGGCCCGGTATTTAACATAGCCCGATAGCCATCGAGAGGCAGGTTTTTGACTTCCTCAACCCTCAATTGTGATAGGGTTTTGAACCTTCTATAATATTATTGAAATTACATAGTGGATAGCCCCATATGCATGAGTAATGGGGGATGATGTGGCATCCTCTCGTACCATGGTGGTCAACACGATAGGTCAACTTGCGGGAGGCATAAATTTTTCATACGAGACTTAATGGACATGATTTTTGTGACATTGGAAAGGTTTTGATGTGTATAATAGCATCATGGAGTCCGCTTTGTGATAATGAATTTTTAACCCCAAAAAATGTCGTTTGATACCTCAAAATGGCCCTGGAAGGTTCCATACCCCAAATTTCCAAAATGGGATCTGCCACTAAAATGGCCCTACAAGCTGATTCCTCCAAAATTTTGCACTCTAAAAATATCAATATAGATGAAAAAAAATATAATGACCCAATTTGGATCATGGAACCCGTCCCTGTCTTGTGGAAACTAATCCCCCAAATCACCATTCATGTCCATATGCAACTAATGATACATTTAATTTATTAAATTGATACACATCATTCACATATTACATCTATTGGTCGTCAACCATACATTACATTTACAATCTACATTCTTATTTTGGGGTTTGAAAATGGGGATGTTACATTCCCCTCCCCCTACAAACTGAATTGTCCTCAGTGGACATCACCATGCAATTTACACATTGACATATATAAATATTACCTTTAAATACTTTGATAATTCCACAACTTCATGACTCATGCAACAATTCCAACCAAAAAATCTCTCTTTCCCTCAACCCACACATTGGTTGGATAGGAAATATTATATTTGTGGCTTTAGGAACTCAGCTTCCAAAATGGAGTCTTCATTTACTTATGTACACATTTACATTATGTTTCCTTCAAAATTTACAAAAAATCACAGGTATACTTCCTAGTTGGCTTCCTCGTGCTTCCACGTAGCATCTTCAAGGCCATAGTAGGTCCATTGAACCTTTACCAATCCGATGGCTTTATTCCTGAGAAATTTGACTTTTTGGTCCAAGATGTGCACTAGTTCCACTCAAAAGTCCCTTTCGTGTTCCACCTAGATCACATTACAGTCAATCACATGATTAGGATCATATACATACATTTAAAATAAAGATACATGGAACATGTTATGAATTCTCATGGATGCAATTAATGCTAACATGTATGGAACTGGACCTATCCTTTCTAGAACCTTGAATGGACTATATTATCTCACTGCCAACTTTGGGAAACTTCCCAATTTTAGAAATATTCTCTTGGCTTTAACTTTTCAAAACACATGCTCTCCGACTTTGAATTCTCTATGTGTTCTTATTTTATTGGAATAGCTATTCTTCCTATATTGTGAAAGTTTTAAATTCTTCCTGATATATGCCAGATGTTCTTCCATATTCCTCAATAGTTATGGCCCAATCACAACTTTTTCTGCGGGGTTATCCCAACTTACTGGCGTGTTTCATTTTCTTCCATACAACACTTCAAATGGGCTCATGTTCAATGATTATCGATACCCATTATTGTAAGTAAACTCAACTAAATGGATATATTCCTCCCACATAGAAGGATTATCCATTACATACATTCTCAACATATCTTCAATTATCCAGTTAAATCTCTCTGTCTACCTATTTGAATCTGGGTGATATGTTGTACTGAAATTCAAAATGGTCCCAAATCCTTTAAATAACTCCTTCCAAAAATTGGAAGTGAACTTGGGATCTCAGTCCGACACTCTTTGTAACACCTTGTTTCCCCCAGTCTGTAAAAATAACTATACTGACCAAGAACTATGGCAGACTCAAAGACGTGAATGTGTGATCTTGAATGGACCTTAGTATAAAGGGTCGACAAATGTAAATAATGTTATGAATATATGTTGTAGGACTGCTGGGAGGAGGATGTACTGAAAAGAGACCACGATGGTTGATGAAAGGTGGTGGAAGGCACCTAGAATGGTGGCGTTAACTTCCACCGAAACCAATACCGTATTTGGTCTTCACTGGCCCGAAGATCAAGAGCGGCTCGCTGGCCCCGAAATTAATTACTCGCCAGGTTGGTAGGTGAAGAGGCTCCTCATGAGTTAATGAGAGATGTGGGTGAACCACCCATCCGTGAAGGCCTCAGACCTGACAACCGCGGGGAATTTCGTGCCACACGCAACCTCACCGGAAAAGAAAAGGCAGGAAAGAGGTGTGGAAGGGGGCAGTCACGATAGAGATCGCAAGAGGGGATAAATCAGAAGGACTCTGGAAAAATATACAGAGTGAAAGATAAGCAGAGAAGGAGAGTAACTTTCATTCTCAACTTCTGACAAATAGAGAGTCAGTCTCATAGCATCGTGGTCTAAGCTCGGGGGTGGCTAGTGGTAAATCCATTTGGAATCCCTGAGCCTACGGTTGGGTGGAAACGAGTACCCCTCTTAGTAGTTGCATCAAACCTGGTGTTTTTCCGATAAGTGTTATATCTCGTATCTTGAAAATTAATATTCTAACATCTATGTTCATGGTTTGTGCAATTATGAATGGTTTCAGTATAAGACTGTCTATATGGTGTTTTGATCAAAAATGGTGGTTGCATGCTTATGTTGGAAAGACCACCTATGGCTTATATATATATATATATATATATATATATATATATATATAATATATATATACCTATATATTTTGACTACATGCTTATGTTGGAAAGACCACCTATGGCTTACGGAAATATATATATGTTTTGAACAAATTCAGTTTTCAAGTCTGTTCTCGGGAAATTTATTCCCTTAATTATCTCAAGTAATGCCCTGGATAGATCTCCCCACAGGGAAACCCTTTTTGAAAGTTTACCCAAGGATCTGCTGTAGGATTTTATGGCGTAAATCTTAAAAGCCTGCATGAGAAAGAATGGTCCTCTTAGACTTTGACATTCGGCATTTTGGTACCCGAGAAACCAAAGGGTGAGTTCCCTTGTACTCGCCTGTCCCAAAATCTTGATTAGCGAAACCTTGAAATGGACTAACATGGATGAGTGGTGATGTTTCGGAGTTTTGGTACCTGGGAAACCCAAGGGTGAGTTCCCTTGTACTTTCCTGTCCCGAAATCCCTATTAGCGAAACCCCAAAATGGACTAACATGGATGAGTGGTGATGTTTCGATGTTTCGGTACCCAGGAAACCCAAGGGTGAGTTCCCTTGTACTCACCTGTCCCGAAATCCCAATTAGCGAAACCTCGAAATGGACTAACATGGATAAGTGGTGATGTTTCGGCGTTTCGGTACCTGGGAAACCCAAGGGTGAGTTCCCTTGTACTCGCCTATCCCGAAATCCCAATTAGCGAAACCTCGAAATGGACTAACATGGATGAGTGGTGATGTTTCGGCATTTCGGTACCCGGGAAACCCAAGGGTGAGTTCCCTTGTACTCACAAGTCCCGAAGTCCCGACATGCGAAATCTCAAAATGATAGCGTGTAGCTAAATCCCGATATTTCGGTATTTCAGCATCTGGAATACCCAAGGGTGAATTCCCTTGTACTCATAAGTCTCGAAGTCCCAATGGAGGAAACCTCAAAATAGTGGATCAC
>JASDQU010274467.1:4267-15102 GCA_032191745.1 Picea mariana
ATTTAGTTATATATCGGTTTTCCCACCATTTGTAAACTCAGAGGCCTCCTCTATAAGAGAATGAAGCTTGAAGCATTGACAACTTGTCTCATGCGCAATCTCCTCTCATCATCTGGTCTTCCAGTTTCTGCTACTCCCGTGAGGACCAATGTCATCGGTTTTACCGCTTTACTCTAATTAACTTTTTGAACCCCAGCACCCGAAGTCCATGAGGCTTTGGTAGTTCTATTTGGACCCTATAGCTGGCTTTCGACAAGTCTCTGCACCTACAACTGCCCTTAGCGGCCTCAAACATAGTTGTTCAAAATAGAACCTCATTATTTAGTTATATATCGATTTTCCCACCATTTGTAAACTCAGAGGCCTCCTCTATAAGAGAATGAAGCTTGAAGCATTGACAGCTTGTCTCATGCGCAATCTCCTCTCATCATCTGGTCTTCCAGTTTCTGCTACTCCCGTGAGGACCAATGTCATCGGTTTTACCGCTTTACTCTGCTTAACTTTTTGAACCCCACCACCCGAAGTCCATCAGGCTTTGGTAGTTCTATTTGAACCCTATAGCTGGATTTCGACAAGCCTCTGCACCTACAACTGCCCTTAGCGGCCTCCTGACTAGCAGGACTTACTGCCAGTGCTCGGCAAGTGTCTTATACCAAACTACCAACGAACCTTACTAACTCGATGAGTGAACTTAGTCTGAGCAGTACCAAGGAACAATGGTTGCAAATATGGGCAAATAAATGAGATCACAATGTGCGCATAATAGAGAGACAATAGACAAGCATCAGAGATTTAAGCGGAAGTCTTTATATTATCAGAGCATAAAACTCTCAGGTATTACAATATATTTGTTCCAGATGCACAGATTACAGACTCTGAGTAGGATGCTCTTCGCTCGACTCACAGAAAGACACAAATCTTCAGACAGAAGGGAATCTTAGAGACTCAGACTCCTAACTCTCAAAATGCTAATGCCAAATAATGACCCCCCCATCCTTCTTTTATACAAGATTTTTGAAGGAAGAGTCACCAGGAAGCTAAGACTCGAAAAGACTTGAGTTCCACATGTCGGCCATCAAATATTACTTTTAAGATTAGGTGGATATATTCACGCAGGAATCTCCGACCAAATATTATCTTTATTTCATATTCATCGGAAGCATACTTTAAAACAGTAGATCTGAAAGGGTGATCATGCAAGATTCCCTGATAAGAGGACAACTCTATATGACATAAAGTAGAATATCACATGTTGAATAGTAGAGCATCTTTGGAAATGTGGGTCAAACCTCACCAAAAGTCGAAGAAGTGCTCCGAGTTTCCAAGATTCTCTTTATTTGATATGACCATACTATGTACAAAGTGGAGTTTAATGACGGCAACCCACGGAACCCGAATGGCACCACTGTCGGCCATTTAGACATGAATCATTACAAAGTGGAGTTTGTTTTGTAAACCCACGGAAACCATCATTCTAATGGATGATCATGAAAATGTCGAAAATTATACGGGTCCTAATGTTGGATGTATACTTCTCTGACTAACTTAGGATCATCATTGTTTTCTTCATCTTGATGTAGTAAGAACTTAGTTTGTATTATCCATGGGTGTTTTTCTCTGATAAACATCATTTTGTATTCTTCTTTAGAGAATAGATCATCAATGGTATCAAGTCTCCTGTTATGGAAAAGAAACATTCTTTCGACTTCTATTACATCTGGGTTGATACTGAATGGATTCAATCCAAACTGATTCCACCATTCCATTAACCACTCAGGTTCAAGCCAATCTCTGAAAGAATGAGAAAATCTTACCATACAATAATAATACTTATACCTATCTGTCCAAAGACAAATATTAAACCACATGGTTTTATATTGATGGTAATTTATGTTGAATATCTTTTCATCTGGATTTCTATTGGGCCATTCTGGGACAGTTCTCATTCTATTTATTTGGAAGAAGTGATATGCAGGAGTTTATTCCCATCTTTGTGTTTGATGATCATACCATTGTCTATTAGCAGATCTCAATCTACTTAAATCTCCCATTTCTATAAGTTTTTCCCTTGCTGTGATAGTAGCAGATTGATGCATTATACCAAGTATATGCTGGGGAGAGAGTACATTTATATGTGTATTTCTTGAGAATCCAGGTAGTCCTAATTCTACCTTTTCTGAATGCCTGAGCTGCCATGAAGGTATCTAATATTCTTTAAATGTTTCCCAGGGAATGTTATCATCCATATAATGAGTAACAGGAGTATTTATTTGATCATCAAAGACTTCTACTATTACCAAACTCTTTTGACAGTTAGCAATTTGGACACGTGTTTCAGAGATGAAGGGTATTTCTATCCTTTTAGAAGGATTTCCATATATGCTTGGTAATGTAATAAAATACCCAAACCTCTGACCTGGGAAAATACAAGAACCACGGGGTTCTACTGCAGATAAAAAAGGAGTGCCAAGTATGCAATCAACCGGTAGTTTTGAAATCTGAAATTTCATTCCCAATGCATATTCTTCAAGTAACAGGATGCCTTTGGAAACTTCAAACTGAAATGAAGTATTTACATTTCCTAGTCCCGTAGCAGAACCAAAACTAGGAAGCCAATATTTCGCAGGGATACGATCTTTATTCAACAAGTTTAAATCAGATCCAGTGTCAATGAGTGCAGTCAAGAAGAATATTTCTTGGTTAATTTCTAGCTGAACTTTGACATAATATTTCTGATATTTTACGAGCATAATTTTCATACCTGTCATCCCCTGCATTTCTGCTGTTCTTTTCTCCTAGAATACTATCTCAAAGGGAGCATCTTCTAGAGGAGGAGGAATTGATTCTAATCTTTCCTTGATGATTTTAATTTCTTGTCTAGCCCATGAATCAATTTTAAAGCTGAATTCAAAATCTCCTTCCAATTTTCTGACTTTTTCTTTTAATTCAGAAACTTCCTTTTTCAAAGAAAAAACTTCTTTGGCTAAATCTGTAACAGAGGTATTTTGTAACTTTGGCTCTCTATTAAATTTGATATATGTCTTTGTGTTTTTATCAAAGGAGGCATCCAAGAACAAAAGCCATCTTTTTGAAGTTTCAGAACTTTTTCCTTTTTGTTCTATTTTGATAGTCTTGATGAAAGTTTCAAGAAGGGAGTTTTTCATATCCCCTTCTAGGAGACCTTTGATCTGGGCAAGCATTTGTGCCTCGTGATCTCCTGTATTTTGGAACATACAGACCTTCAATTTTTCTCGAGGCATGGCTTCTGAGTCAGAATTAGAATCATCAGTGCTGCTTTCACAAGAACAAAAATTTGGATTGCTGCAACTGCACTGTTGATTCAGGAAAACTTCTTTTCCTGAGATATACTCAAACTTAGATGTGCTATCAGAGGTGGAGAAACACCCTTCTCTTAGAAGATGTACTTCTTCTTTAGGCTTAAAGGGGTTATAAGTACATGCATTTGTTTCATGATTTTTTGCTCCGCATCGATTACAGTGAGTTTTTAATCCTAGCTGTCTTTTTTCTTGAGCCTCTTTATCTTTTTGTTCTGAAAAATTTCCTTTTGTTTTTCAGGAGGCTTCATTTTCTGGACAATCATGAGCATAATGTCCATTTTTTCCATAAACCCAACAGACTATTTTCTATTTTTCTTTATGAGCATGAGTTTTGAGCCTGATATATTTTGGCTCATAATAATGGGTTCTAGGAACATACTTATATCTAGATTTATATTTTCTATCTTTTTCCTTCCTGAAGTCTTTTGGTTTCTTTTTTCTTTTTCTTGTTGGGTTTGTCAAGTACAACCCATATTGTTCACAGATAGATTTCTGATTAGGGAGATATGAGGATTTGGATACATAATGTTGTATTTTCATACTGGTACATAACCCTACTAGGGTTTCGGTGACTAGAGAATACATCTCTCCCCAAGTATACAACTCATAAGGAAGTTTGAATACTTCCTCCATTTTTAAATATTCCACAAATTTGCTTGGGAGTGCTGCCAAATAAACCTATTTCCATAACAAGTTTTTACTTTCTTTAACCTCAAAAATCCTCTGGACCCATTTTTTGTGAAATTGTTCATATTCAAACATTTTTCTACATTTCCTATTCATGAGAACAATTTCATGTTTGTCAGCAATTTCATTTTCTGTTCCACACCAATGCTCAAGTATCAAGGTAGTGGGAGCACCAATCATATTATTTACTGGAGTGCCATGAGTGTAATACACAATATCTCATTCTTCGTCTTTAAGAATTTCTACTTCCATCTTGGTGATCATTAAAGGAGAAGAAATAACTTCCCACCATTTGTTAAGAGTTCCCGTGAAACATTGAATAATGGTTTTGCATGCCTCTACTTCAGTTTTTTCCTTCATACACATAATTTTGTAAGAGACATACATTCTGTCAATCATTTGTCTAATTTGTGCAATGGACAGATTATCAATGTTCCATTCTTGGAACCAATATTCAGCAAATTTTTGAGTGTCTGGAAGTCTGCCCTTTCCAACTAGATCAGGGGTTGATGGCCTGCTAGAATGGTGTGGAAGGTCTTCATAGGAGGGATTTTTTATAGTTACTAAAGAATGACGGTCTTTAGGGGATTTTGAAGAGGATTCAGGTATTTCTTCTTCAAGGGGAAAATGTAATGGAAATCTTTTTACAATTTCTATCTCGGAAGGCGTATGTACAGGAGATAGAATAGAAATATGTTTGTTGGGAAGGATGAAGGAAGCAGGAATAGGTTTGTCAGGTTCGCTAGTTCTGCCTTTTATCTCTGTTAGATATTTTCCCATATGAGAAAAGGCATTTCCTAATCCTTCCATAATTTCTTCATGGTTCCTGCTGGATTCTCTGGCTCTATAAGAGATTTCAGATAAAGCAGAATCCATGTTATCTTTAACATCACTGACTTTTTCTTGTATTTGGTCTACAGATCTGACTATAGTATTTGTAGATACTTGTAGATCAAAGATTTGATCTTTTCTGGCATAGTCATTGGTTATGAAGGTATGTGTAGCCATTCCTATGAGAGCAGTATTTGTCCAGTTTAATTGTTCAGAGACTGACTAGACTCTTTTTTCTATTCCAAAAAATTGTATGGCTTCTTCTGATAACAATAGAGGAATTGCTTTTACTTGTTTGGCATTATCTTCTAACACAATTCCTTTAAAAGGTGGAAAAGTGGAATTTGATTCAACAATACTTCCATCAATACTTTTCCACTTGTGTTTGGGGGAAGGAGATTCAGAAATTTCTCCTACCATTTGAACTATAGGCATTTGTTTTAATTTCCTCCATTCAACAAAGGAAATCTAGGTATCTTCTTCAGTCATAAATTTCTGCCATTCTTTTGACAGCCTTAATTTTTCAGAATTTGGTGTGGCTGTGTTGAATTCTTTTGTCTCAGGATTTGTAAACAAATCCCAGTTCAACATTCTTTTGATCCATTCTTCTGGAATAGATCCTTTTTGACATCCTTTCATAATTGTATGAAATTTATGAATTTCATCTATGGTAGGTCTTTGGATATAATTGGGCAAGGGATTAGTAAATCTGCAGTTAGGTATGACTGTATCACATTGTTCAATATAACCTAACCCATACTTTGGCGTACTAGGGGGTCTCATGCCTTTATAAATGTCTTTGATTCTAGGATCCAATGATTCTATTGAAGGCATGTAATGGATCATGAGGCAGAAATCATTTTCAGAAGTAGATACAGAAGACTCAAAAGTATTATATACAGATCTAACACATGTTGAGGAATCCATTATAGTAGATAATACTATTTCTGCACAGAAAAGTAGGCTGTTTAGTCTTATGTCTTCTCGAAATAATATTTGACAGGCTCCTAGCCGACTACTCAGGAAGAAACTAGAAAATCTTTCAGGAGGTCACAGTAGTGGAAACTGTACCTTTAAACAGCCTGAGACTATTGATACGGCCTCAGATGTGTCGCAAGAGTGGAACTGTGCCTTTAAACAGCCCAAGACTCTTGATACAACACTGGATTCCTTATGGATCACACAAAGTCTTTACACAAAAAGAAGTATCGCACAGACAAAACACAGAGCGAATAGCTATATCAGATCTAAGAGAGTCTGATATCATACCCATCTTGAAAAGAAGGTCATGGCTCTGATACCATTTATAAACTCAGAGACCTCCTCTATAAGAGAATGAAGCTTGAAGTATTGAAAGCTTGTCTCATGCACAATCTCCTCTCATCATATGGTCTTCCAGTTTCTGCTACTCCCGTCAGGACCAATTTCGTCGGTTTTACCGCTTTACTCTGCTTAACTTTTTGAACCCCACCACCCGAAGTCCATCATAATTTTGCAGTTCTATTTGAACCCTATAGGTGGATTTTGACAAGTCTTTGCACCTACAACTGCCCTTAGAGGCATCCTTCCTTGCGGGACTTACTACCAGTGCTCGGTAAGTGTCTTATACCAAACTACCAGCGAACCTTACTAATTGGATGAGCGAACTTAGTTTTAGCAGTACCAAGGAACAACGGTTGAAAATATGGGAAAATAAATGATATCACAATGTGCACATAATAGAGAGACAATAGACAAGCATCAGATATTTAAACACAAGCAAAGTCTTTATATTATCAGAGCATAAAACTCTCTCAGGTATTACAATATATTTGTGCCATATGCACATATTACAGACTCTGAGTAGGATGCTCTTCGCTCGACTTACAAACTCTGCACACAGAAGGACACAAAGCTTTAGACAGAAGGGAAGCTTAGAGACTCGGACTTCTAATTCTCAAAATGCTAATGCCAAATAATGAGCCTTCATCCTTCTTTTATACAAGATTTTGAAGGAAGAGTCACCATGAAGCTAAGACTCAAAAATACTTGTGGTCCACATGTCGGCCATCAAATTTTACTTTTAGGATTAGGTGGATATATTCACGCAGGAATCTCCGACCAAATCTTATATTTATTTAATATTCACTGAAAGCATACTTAGAACAGTAGATCTGATAGGGTGATCATGCAAGATTCCCTGACCAGAGGACAACTCTATATAACATAAAGTAAAATATCACATATTGAACAGTAGAGCATCTTTGGAAATGTGGGTCAAACCTCACCAAAATTCGGAGAAGTGCTCTGAGTTTCCAATATTCTCTTTATTTGTCATGATCATACTATGTACAAAGTGGAGTTTAATGACGACAACCCACGGAACCCGAATGGCACCACTGTCGGCCATTTAGACATGAGTTTACACGGTGGAGTTTGGTATGTAAACCCACGGAAACCTGGATGGTTTTAATCATTTTCAATATGGCTAGAAAATATTTTAGGATACTGTAAGGTATGCCAAATATTTGTATAAATTCTTCGATCTATGAAAGGTGATCCATTTATCATTTGAATAATAGTTCTTGATTTGATTTCCCACTGAAAATGATTCAGAATAAAAAGACGTAAGATCTCACCATCATTTGGACCTTGTCAGAGAAGATCTTGAACGACAGAAAGAGGTGTGAATGTTCTTAAGATATCAGGATCTATTGCTCCTTTATTAAGACCAAAATCATTCCACCAACTTGAAATCCAAATAGGGGGCCATCCTACAGTTGCAGAATTCACACTTCCAAATTTAACTAGAATGATACAATCTTCTTGTTTAGCAAATTCCCACCATAATTTTTTGTATTCATGATAATTCAAGCAGGTTTCTGGGAAAATAATATCAGGATTTCTTTCAGGCCAATGAGATAATAACCGAGGTCTATTCAGGAAAAAATACTTTTGATTAATTTCCTATTCATCTCTTATATCCCATATTTGAATTATATCATGGAAAAGATCAATGAGAGCATTATGTTCTTGAACTGCTCTTTCATTTATATTGCCAATTATGGGGGTTAGAACATTTGATATTCTTCTTCCTCTGACCTCAGGAACTAGATTTGAATATGGAACCTGAGTTGTTTGAGAAAGAATTTCAGTGCTCCTTAATTCCCATCGGGGTACCCAGTCTGCTGAATAAGATTCCCAACTTAATGAGTCAGCAATATCCACTATTATTTCCACACCATTTCTTAGCTGTACTGAAATTAACAAACAAATATTTTGTAGATTTTCTCTCCTTAGGAAGTCTAGAATGGAATTATTCACACCCTTGATATGTTCTATAGAAAAATCAAAGCTGCTAAAGAGATCTTTCCATCTAGCAAATTTACAGTCTCTTGGATTCTTTAGCTCTTTATTAAGGACTTTATTCATTGCTACAACATCAGTCCTTAGAAGGAATTTTTTATAGATCAAATAAATCTCAAATTTATATATGGAATTTAAGGCAACTTTAATTTCTTTATCTAAAGCAGAATAATTCTTTTTGGCTGCCTGCCACAATCCAGAGGCAAAGTGAATCACCTCTTCTTTTCCTTTATCCCTGACTTGTTTTAATACTGCTCCCCATCCAATATTGCTAGCATCGGTTTCCACTATCTTAGGGAGAATGTCATCAGAGATATGTAGGATGGGAAGATTCTTGACTTTGGCCTTGATATTTTTTACAGCTTCAGTATGTGCTTCTGTCCAGGGACATGACTCTTTATTTAGTCTGTCATTCAGAAGTTTTCTATCTTGTGCACATTTTTTGTAAAATTGGCTTATATAGTTTAAGCTTCCCAAGAACCTTTGCAACTATGTTTTATCAAGAATCTTATCTGGAAATTTATCTGCAAATTCAACAACATGAGTTTGCAAAGTTATTTGGCCATTATCAATAGTATGGCCAAGAAATTTGATCTAAGTCTAAAAAAGTTCAATATTTTTCTTGGATAAGACTAGACCAACTTGCTTAATTACCTGCAGGAGCTTTTTTAAATGTTTAATAGGATGATCAATGGATGAAGAGAATACTAGAATGTCATCAATGTAGACAATGAGCCAATCAAAATATGGCTTAAGAGTATCATCCATAACCCTTTAGAATTTTGCAGGAGCATTTTTTAATCCGAATGGCATCACATTCCATTCATAATGCCCAGCAGGGAAATTAAAAGCAGTTTTGAATTTATCTTTTTCATTTATAGCCACCTGCCAGAATCCAGACTTTAAATCAAATTTTGAAAAGATTTTTGCACCTGCAATTCTGGTAACAAGACTGCTTTTGTTCGGAATGGGATATGTATCATCTTCTAACACTTTGTTGAGGGGTTTGTAATTCACTACTAGTCTGGGAAGTCCTCTAATTTGTTCTGAATGCTTATTTACATAGAAACCATAACAATTCCATGGACTAGTAGATTTTCTAATTAAGTGCTTTTTGAGCAATCCCTCAATTTCATCTGCACACAGCTTTTGATATTCAACATTCATTGGTATAGCTCTACTCTTACAAGGCCTGCCTTGGTAATATTCTCTGTAAGGGAGAAATACTTCATGTTTTCTCTGTTTCCAAAAAGTAGTAGGATTCTCTGAATAGACTGAATTAATAAATTCTTCTTTCAATAAGAGAATCTTCTCCTGAATGTCTGATTTCTTCAATTGGTCTTTAATTCTGATTTCTGCCTAGAATTCTTTTAGCTCTCTGATTTTCTCAGTTTTTATGAGGTTTAATGATACAACATCTGAGACTCTTGGGGTAGATACAAATGGAAGTTTGATGACTTTGTTCCCTTGGATTGTAATAAAGTATCCGGATTTTTATGGGGTCACCAAGGTTGATCCATGAGGTGAAACTGCTGCAAGAAAAGGGGTACCAAGGATACATGCAACAGGAATGTCTGCTAAAAGAAATTTCATTTTAAGGCAGAAATCTTGAAAACAGAGAACTGCTTCTGGAATTTGGAATGAAATGTCATTCGGGATATTTCCTAATCCCACAACCATAGCCTGAGTTTTTTTCCATAAGGACACTAGGATGACATGCTTATTTAGCATGTTTAAGTTTGATCCAATATCTATCAGCGTCTTCAGTTTGAAGTGTAAGTCTTGAATTTTGAGTTCAATCAAGACATGATATTTCTGGTGTTTCACTTGGAGACCTTCATTATTTTCTTCCTATTTTTTATCTGGAAGATTTGTCATAGATTTTTTTATCTCGTTAATTTCTCTTCCTAAGTCGGATATAGAAAGAGATTGCACCTGATAACTCATAAGACTAGCTCTTTGGAGAATTAGTTCTCATGGCTGGTCTCGGGATTTCTTCTTATTCCATTCATAAAAGGATATATAGATATTTTCCTTTTCCATGAAACATTTCTATTTATCGGCCAGTCTGATTTTTTCATCATTTGGGGTTTTTCTGGAAAATGGTTTTTCTTTGGGATGAGTAAACAAATCCCAATTTAACATTTCTTTCATCCATTCTCTTTTTGAAAAATCTCTTTTACATCCCTTAGAGAGAGACAGGAATTTTCTGATTTCTGTAGTAGATGGTCTTCTCATATCACTGGGGATGTAAGTATTTTTTCTTTCAGTTACTTCTATAAAAAGATTATCCTAGATAACCAAAATATGGGAATCATGAGGGAAAGGAATATCAGAACATTAGGGATGTGGACATTGATCTCTGGAAGTAGAAATTGGTGGAGGAAAATTTGTTCTAGGATTATGGTTTGAATGCTCAAACTGTACTCTTTCACTTTCTTCAAAGGCAGAAGGAGTGGACAAAGTGATTAGGTCTCCACAATCGAAACATTTTACTGCAAAAGGGACTTTCCCTATCTGATTTGCTAAGGCATGAAGAGAAGGATGCAAGCAGAGTGAAAAAGAAGTTGTAGAAACGTTTTTAGCAAAGGGAGATATGGAAAGATTCTTTTGGGCAGAAGTGATAGATCTTGG
>JASDQU010274469.1:0-11076 GCA_032191745.1 Picea mariana
TTGTTGGTAAGCATGATAGTAATTGTAGAAGCCATATTAAATATGTAGATAATGTAGATTTAAAAAGTGAAACTAATGATCTGGATGGAAAGATCTCGAAAAGTTGTGCGGTTTTTAAAAAAAGGGCACTGAAAATGGACTTCCGATGTGAGAGTTATGCCCCTTTTAAAAAAAGGCATAAACGGTAACCAAATAACCACGTGATAGTGTAAGCTACTTTATGAAGTGACCCACGTTTATAAAGAGAAGTGGGGATCACTTTACAATGAGGTTACCTTATAACAGAAAAGTTGCATGCAAAATAACTCTAAAATAAAATATAAAGCTACTTATAGTGATTCACTTTTATACTTGAAGTGAAATGCACTTTACAATTTATAGCATGAACTTTTTCAAAAAAGGTAACAAAAGAGAGATTTGAACTCAAGACCTCTTACTTAGTAAGGTAAGTTTTAACCAAATGGTCTAGCAAAACATATTGTAATGTTCAGAAGGAGGATTGTTGTTGTTGTTGTTGTTGTTTTTGTTGTTGTTGAAGACAGCCTTGGAGAGCATGCTCCAAAAAAACTCTTTTCACACAAGAAAAAAATTTTGCTTCTCGATGACAACAAGGGTTAGATTTCGGTTAGCTTACCCAGAAGATGCACCTTTTCCTATTTGTTTCTAATTTTCCGAGATCACACAAGGCACGGGGAAAAGAGCATACGCAGATCTAAAAGAGTAGCAGCCCGGAAATAAAAAATACAAACCAAAATAAAATCAAAACTTTGCATAAATTTAAAAAAAATGCGTATTCAGACTTTATACCTCCGGATCTGACTGTAATGGCCGTATCTTGGGAAAACAAAAACCTTTTTGAGTGAAACGAAAAGTGTTCCTGAATGAAAAGAGTGCTCCGGATGCAATGGAATATTCCTCTCAGCCCATAAATGTACGTAAATGCCAGAAAATGGAGATGAGGCAACTCGGCTTCACGATCTCGATCTACAACAGGAGCGGGTCTTCAAACAGGCTCTGATACCATGTTTGACAACACACGTATTCCAACAGAGAATGAAAACCTTCAGCAACCACTCACATAACTAGATCAAAGATAAACACACCGATGTTTTCACGTGGTAAAACCCCTACGGGGAAACATCCACGGCCCTAGCCAACGCGGCCAGTTGGAGCAGTTTATTAATGCAAAGAAAAAGATTACAGAGAGATTTTACAAGAGAGTCTCTCACAATCGATCATTGACAAATGACCCTCCATGCTCTTTAAATAGAGATCATGGAACAATCGGGTGTTAAGCCACAGATCAATGGCCGTTAAGATCGAGGAGATTATGAACCGTCGGATCACTCTATGTCGGGAACATATCGTGACCGTCAGATTTCCTAACTACAAATGCATACTAATGCATACTAAAGAAACACACTTTTACCTAACAACATATTAGACCAAGTAGATCTTAACTAACTCCTAAGTGTCTAAATATCCTAACACACTACTGGAGCTACCAATCCCTGCAAAAGATCGGGAACGAGCTAGGAAGGTTCATAGATAAAGTGGAAAACAAAGCCTATTACACCTATGCCAGAATATGTGTAGATGTCGACCTCGAAGCCGGGCTTCCAGAAGCACTAAATCTCACTGTAGGATCATGGCATCATTATCAAAAACTTAACTATGAGCAACTGTCATTCAAGTGTAGGAACTGTCACGAACATGGCCACTTCCAGCGGAACTGTCCTAAAATTTAGCCTACTGCAAAAGAAGATGTGGAAGGATGGCAGAAGGTAAAGAAAGGCAAGGCAACAAAGACCAAAGAGAAAAAATCTCAATATCCAGTGAAGAAAAACCATCCAAGCTCAGAAGTCAAGGAAGGACCGACAAAAACTGTTGAAGTAGCATAATCCCAAGAATATGACCTGAAGGCCACCGTAACACCTAAACCATTCCCTGAACCACCGAATACAAAAGACCCTTTGAAATCGAAATATGAGCACATCAGTCTGAGAACTGAATCTAGAGGAGATTTAGATGGCGGATCTTTGGAAACAAGTAGCTCCCATGGAACTCCAGAAAGGCCCTCGAGAAGAAGGAAACCTGATAAAAAGAAAAGAGAAGAGCAGTCCTATAGGGATGTAGTGCAAGGATATCAACACAGAATTCCATAAATGATGAGCACCAGAACCACAAGGAAACAAGGAAGGGCCCCAAAAGGAGCCACCACCCCCCAAAATGTTAAATAGTGCAGTACGTCTCCTGGAATTGTAGAGGACTCGGAAGAAAAATAAAAGAAGAAGCCCTGAGAGATCTAGTCCACATGTCTAAGCCCGAGGTACTCATAATCCAAGAGACTAAACCAGAGGAAACTGATCTCCTCCATGATAGTAAATCATTTTGGAAAAAAGGCTCAGGAAAAGTCGTTAGTGCTAGAGGGGCCTAAGGAGGAATAGGCACCTTCTGGAACACCTCAAAATTAGACTTGATTGAAGAAGATTGCAACACCCACTGGATCTTCACCAAACTTCTCGATAAAGATTCAGGTCAACAGGTAAGTCTGTTTAACCTCTACATTCCAGTTTTTCTTTCAGAAAAGAATACCAGTTGGGACTCTCTAAAACTCTTCCTTAGTGGGCATATTACTGAAAATATAGTAATTGTCAGTGATCTCAATGTAACCCTCTCACTTTTGAAAACAAAAGGGGGGCTCATTGGTCCGCGATCCAACAAGAGAATGAGTGGAGGATCTTATGCTAGACTGGGATCTAGAGGATGTCAAGCCAGCCCGGGGGAAGTATACTTGGTCCAACAAACGATTAGGCCCAAGACATATTGCAGCTCGACTAGATAGATTCCTTGTCCAATCCTCTTTTCTAACACATGGCCTTATGGCAAGCTCAAAAATCCTTTCAAACTATACCTCAGACCATAAACCCATCCTGCTAACTCTCGATCCTAGGAAAAACCTAGGTCCTATCCCCTTCTGATTCATCCCACTTTGGACCAACCAAGAAGGATTCCAGGAGGTCGTTTCTGAGTTTTGGAAAAGAAAGACAATTGGCTCCCCTTTCTTCGTGTGGTAAGAAAAACTCCGAGGACTCAAAAAGGAACTCAAAGGTTGGGAAAAAAACCTTAGCTCCCCAACCTCTGAGAGGAATCACATACAAAATGCCCTGGATCACCTTCAATGCGCCTTAGAAGACTCTCCTCCAAACCAAGACTCTCTTACCCAAGAGGCCGCAATCCAAAAATCCCTCCATCAAGCCTACAGAACAGAAGAGGATTACTGGAGAGTGAAATCAAGAAATCTCTGGCTCCAAGCAGGGGATAAAAATACAACCTTCTTCCACAAGCAAGTGGAGGCTTGGAATAAATTCAACATGGTCACTGAAATAAACTCCCAAGACCAAGTCATCAAATATTTTGAGGGAATAAAGAAATCCGTTCACTCCTTTTTTAAAGATCTGTTCACTGCCTTGGAAGTTGATCCTTTAGATCCGATGAGCTACCCTCTCTCTTCGGTTCTAGAGCTGGTGGGGAATGATAAAAATCAAAATCTGATAGCCCCAATAAGCATGCAAGAGATAAGAAGAGCCTTAAACCATATGGAGCCAGACAAATCCCCTGGTCCCGAGGGGTTCACAACTTGGTTCTACAACTCCTGCTGGCCTATTATTAAGAAAGATATCCTAAAAATGGTCAATAAATCGCAGAACTGTACCAAGTTGGGAGGAATCACCAACTCTTCGTTCCTAGCATTATTTCCCAAAGAAAAAGTTGCCAACAACTTCAGCAGATTCCAACCCATCTCCTTGTGCAACATAGGCTACAAGATCATCACCAAAATTATAGATAACGGACTCAAGTATTTACTCCCAAGAATTATCTCAGAAAATCAAGGAGGCTTCATAAAAGGAAGGAAAATATTGGATAATATCACCCTAGTCCAAGAGGCCATTCACTTCAGCTGCCAGAGAAAAGAGAAAGGTATGATAGTTAAACTCTATCTTGCAAATGATTTTGATAAATTTTGTCTTGACTTTTTTTTTGATGTGATGCACACGCTAGGATTTGAAAAAAGATTCATAAACTGGGTCGAGGATTGCATCTCCCACCCCTAGATCGCTCCACTAGTTAATGGTCGCCCCTCAAATTTCTTCCAAGCCACTAGGGGCTTAATACAAGGCTACCCCCTATCTCCTCTGCTCTACGCCATTCAAGCTTCTATTCTCAGCTTCCAATTAGACATCTGCCTCAAGAATAGGTCACTTTTAGAAATAAGAATGGCCCACAATGTCAAACATATCAACCACGCGCAGTTCTCTGATGACACCTTATTACTAGGTGGAGCCAACAACAACTTTTCAAGGCACTTTGAAACAGAGCTAGATATGTATAAGGAAGTCTCTGGTAGTGGAATAAGTCTCCACAAAAGTAAGATCTTTGGCTGGAACTGCACGATTCGAGAAATCACTGATATTTCCAGAATTCTCGAAATGGAAGGCACAATCACTTGGGACTCAATCAAGTATCCGGGCATTCCATTATTCAAATCAAACCCCAGAGTGAGCCACTGGCTTCCTCTCCTAGAAAAGTTGAAGCTCAGAATTCAGTCCTGGGGGGAAAACTGGCTAAATCTGGCAGGGAAAGTAGTCCTGATGAAGTCTGTCCTAACTAGCCTTCCACTTTACCAGAACTCAATCCTCCTAGCCCCTAAAATGATAACGCTCAAAATTGATGGGATGATGCGACGTTTCCTCTGGGAAGGAGGCAGGAACAATGAAAGGAAACTTCATCTAGTTAGCTGGGACAAGATTAAAAAGCCTCTCCTTGAAGGTGGCTTGCAAATCCGAGATGTGGCCACCTAAGACCTTGCAATGGGGGCCAAAATTCTGTGGCTTTTAGTTTCAGGTAAAAACACTTGGAGTAAGAGAACTCTCTGCAAAAAATACTTCTTAGGACATAGAGATAGATGCCTGGATCGCCCCCCAAAAGTTTTGAAAGGATCCCCGATATTCTCTCTCTGCCTAAGAGCACTCGATCACCTGAAAGAAAAACTTACCTGGATTCCTGGAAATGGAAAGAAAATTAAGATCTGGGAGGACTCTATTCTCAGCTCCATGCCTTTGAATCAGATGGAAGGTATCAAAAATATAAAAACATGGTTGCAAAACAATAACTAAAGAACACTCTGGGACATTTCAGAATGGGGTGAAGGTGAGAAATCTCCCTGGAAAAAGTGGACACTAGGAGACTACCCTGATATTCTGGAGGAAAAAGTCAAGATCCTCTTGGAAGTGCTCCAAGGGAAGTCCCCATGCAAGGCCATTTTAAAAGAAAAATGGGGCTGGGGGGACTCTATTGGGAAATACACTGCAGTTGTTGGTTACAAGGTGACACAAGAAATACCTAATGTTCCCCATACCCCACTCCCTGGAAAACAATTTGGCATTATCCCTCTGTCCCCAAAATCGACATGTTCAATTGGACATTGATTCACAAAAGCACCTTGACCAGTGAAAACTTAAAGAAGAAAGGTTGGGAAGGTCCTTCCCGCTGTTCGTTGTGTGTGGAGGCTGAAGAAACGACAAACCATATTTTCATTGACTCTGTGTACACAAGAGAGCTCTGGACTCATTTCATCAACCCCTTAAGCATTCGACTTCCCCCTTCACTGACCGAGTTGATAAGAAAATGGAAGGATCTTGCCCAGTTTTCTTTGAGGAAAAAGAACCTCCTTAAAACCTATTGAATGTGGCTCCCTAAGTTCCTATTCTGAAAAGTTTGGCTTGAAATAGATAGAAGAATATTTCGTGAGGAAAGCAGAACACTGTCTTAGGTCGCTCTAAAAATAAAAGCCATGATGGGGAAATCCCTAAACACCAAATAGACTCTCAAGAACTCAGAAACTCTAAACTTGGAGGAAGACAATTGGCTCAAATATTATGTCCCAAGTCATCTAAGCAGAGAGACCCTCACAAGCCCCCAAAAAGAAAGATGGGAAATCAGAATGGACAAGCAAGAATTTATTAAATCATGCTCATCCCTGGAAAAACACTATCTCTTCTTCGACGGGGCCTCGAAAGGGAATCCCGAAACTGTCGAAGGGGGGGAGGGGGGTTTGATGGATCCGTTGGGCAAGATAGACCTAACCTTCTCCTGGGGCCTCAGAATGGACACTAACAATCATGCAGAAATTCTAGCCCAGTGGAAGGGACTAAATCTGGCAACTGAACATAATTTACATAATCTAGTAATTTTCGTAGATTCTAGGATCAATATTCAGGCCATTATCTCAAAAAAGAAACAAAAGACTCTCCATCAGGCCTAGGTCTATTCAAAGGTAATCCTCCTTCTCTCCAGTTTCATAACAACTAAAATCTACCATATTCTCAGAGACTTAAACACTCTAGCAGACGTCGAGGCCAACAGAGGATCACTCTTGAGCAAGAGTATGCTTCAAGTGAATGGAGAAGACAAGAGCTCTTCAATGCCGTGACCCTCAATCGAACTCTCCAACCTTGAATTTTCAGGTACAAAATCTTCCCCTCTCTGAAGAGAATCTGAAGTACTGCAAAGACAATCATGCACCCTCCCTCCTAGAGAAGTTCCCCTCCACTTGCAGGAAACAAACAAATCGAGCAAAGATTCAAGGTACAAGAAGGTATGGGGGAAAATCTACGACCCACGTGACATTGCAGACATGAATTGTTATAAAATGCATTAGGCATTGTAGCAAAACACCAATATTCCCCCTCCCTAGTGCAGCTATCACAAATCGTTGATGTTGTGGTGTAAAGGAAGGAAAGCGACAATGGATTCACTCTCAAAACCAGAACCTTCGATGGAAGAAAGGATCACCGATATGAAAACCAAGCTAGACAGGATCAAAGAACTAGTCAAGGAGCAGACCAAGTTTAATGCTCAGCTTGGACACCGTAGGAGCAAACCGTTGGGAATCTCTGAATCAAGAACTCAAAGCCCTCAGAGAGGATGTCGCCATTGAATTCAAAGTTCACTTCAAAGATATGGAAAATGTTGTAGGATAAATGCACCACCGGATCAACAAGTTAGAAGTGAAGGTCAAGAATCTCTCCAAATCTTGGCCCAAAGAATAAAATCCCCAAGATAATTTCAACGAAGACTAGACCCCTTCCACCCAACTCTCTATGTTTCTCAGTTCTATACTCCTTTGTTTTCGGCAGCTAAGTCAAAGTTCTTTGGCATCCCTCAAGGCGCCCATCCATTCTCTAGAATTTTGTAACAAGCACTTGAGGCAAATGCCTGAGAAAGCAAACCTATTTGTTGTTCATCTATGGCTTGTAAAGTACCCAACAACTTATTTTCCGACCCTTAATCTATAAAAAAACATTAACCGTTTCTGTTAAAAAAAAAATCATAGTTTCCTTTGAAGAAATCTGTGAATTCTTTTTGGACATGGGAATTGTTTTAGAGGCTAACATATTCGTTGATCCATTCTTAGACTTGGGGTTTTATGCTCATAAGTTGAAAAGGAAAATTTCTTACATAATCTCAACAAAACTTGCAAGTCAAATCTTGTGAATCCAATAAGCAATCAAAAGAGTGTATGAGCTAAAAATATTGCGAGTCTTTTATTGAGCATGGTGTACTATGACAATGGGCTATCTATTGGATAGAAAAATCTTATAGTTGATAGAAACAAAAACAAAAAATGCCTTAGAAAACCAAATTTATTGTTAATGTGCAATGGCCTCTCGATTGAACCAGGGTTATTGTGGAACACCCCTCTTCCTTCCTAATAGTGGAATGAATTTGGGGTGATCAACTTGAATATTATACACTTAAGAATTGCACCACTCCAGGTCAATAGGTTCTTATACTAAAAGAAAGCTTGCGAAGGGAACAAGTTAACTCCTCCAATCTATATCAAGGTGCATAAAATGAAGGGAGCAAGCTTGAATTAAAAGAAAGCTTGAACAAGTTAACTCCTCTACTCTATATTGTTATTTCCACACATATCCCTCCAAGAGGTCAACTAGTTGAGTTGGATATGATTGTGTTAGGCCTCCAAAGGTCAAGTGTCTTCAATCACCACTAGACCCTAGCCCTAGGGTGACGTCAATCCCTCAAAGGTGACGTTTTGGCCTCCAAAGGAAAATTGTTTGGATTGTAGGGGATAGGTGAGATCCTCCAAGGTGTCTCTTAGGCCTCCAAATGCATGTCATCATCATTCGGTGTGTGGTCCCTAGTGTACAACCTGTGGGCTTCAATCCCCAAGGAATCCCAAGCTAGGATTGTTCTTCCAAATATGTCCACCAAACAAGGTCCTGCAAAGACAATGAATACACCCTCCAAGGATCTCAATTAAAATGCATCATGATGAGTAAACCAAATCAATAAAAGAGCCTCCATTTCTTCTCCATTTGTCTTGTGTACTAGGTACCCATAGAAGGATTTGATTCTTGTTGAAACTAAAATTCCCTACAATGTGGAACATTTACATGTTCCCCTTTACACAACCACATCTTATTCCCTTCAACCATGTGTAAGGAATCTTGACAATTTGGGTAATGAGAGCATGGGGAGTTTCAATGTTTAATTTCCTCATTTATCTTGATGGACGCAAAAGTATATGGAATAAATATAATCTCACGAGTCAAGTATATAGGTGGATTTTGTACTAGGGCGCATAGAGAACCAAATCCTCCTAACTTAATGGACATAAAAATAATATAAAATCTAATGAAGAACTAAGTGCTAGGTATGTGGGATGATTAAAAAATTTGGGGGAAACATAAAGAGAGAAATCCTCTAATATATATGAACCTAAGAAATATACGAAATACAATTTATCATAAGGTGTTGGGCTTGTGGGAAGATTTTTGAAGTTAGGATTTTACAAAGGGTGAAATCCATTATGGGTTTGTAGGGCTAAATTTTTTTATATGATATGATTGGCACTGAGGATTTGGCATATGGAAAGAGATTGTTGGATGATCCTTTTAGGCTCCAAGTTGTGACACTTTTGAGCTTCAAAAGATTGTTGTTGGTTTGTCTAGCCAACAAGTCAATAAGAAACTCATGACATGAAAGGGAGAAATAATATATGAATTTTAATAAGTTATTTTTCCCTTCAATGGTAGGTCTGTAGTTGGCACACTAGGCTTCACAAATGACAATAGGCCTTATTAATATAAAGGGACTTAGAGTTGTAACTCATATGCATATGACTTCCTGCCAACCAATAGGTACAAACCTCAGACAAGTATCTAGATTGTACATGACCAAATGACATCCAACCAATCGGCACAAACCTCAGACAATTAGCTAGCCCATACACTTTCTAGGCTTATTGACGACGATAGGTTAGGTCATCCATATTCAATATCATCCTCGTGGATGCTATATGGGTTTGACAGGAGCATGAATACTTTAAGAGTGCATACCCATACTATCATTTCACTCTCAACAAAAATATTATGTGATGATTCTTTTATCGTCCAACAAATGTCCATTTAATTTAGAAGTAAGGAACAATAGAGAGATTAAACTTTTAATGAACATAAACCTCGACAAAATCAAGGTTTAATGGACCCCATCATTCTCATGCAATGTTATAGAAGAAAAACCTTTGGATCTACAACTTTTGCAATAGTTAGTGCCTAAAAAACAAAGGTGCATATCTAGATGCTAACATGGCCTTTACTTTCATGGCTTAAATGATGTAACCCAACATTTAAATTAGAATATAGGTCCCAACTATTATGTTCAAATCCATCAAGTTAGCTTGTTATATTGAATCTAATAATGTATATAAACATAAGTCTAAGGGATTTTGCTTTGAGTGTAGTAAAAAATGGTATTGGTGGAAAAAATGTTCTAAATAAATAATATTCACCTCAAGAAGAATGAAAAGGATGGTGAGAAACCTCAATAGGATCTGTGAGAATAGTTTGAGTGCTCATTCAATAATGAAGAAAATTTTTACACCATATTGATTAATTCCTTGGAAGATATCGACATGCCTAAAACCGTTAAAATTGTAGGATACATCAACAACCAAAATGTCATAGTCCTTATCATCTTAGGTAGTACCCACACCTTGATTAACAAAAATATGGTATACAAACTGAATTGTGTTACACACCCATTTATAAACTTTCAAGTGGTGATTGTAAATGGAGGAAAATTCCACAACATTAAACTAAGTAGATTACAAATTATCAATTTCCATTTACACCATTGTTATTGAAAGGGTGGTTTTGGGGGTTCAATGGATTAAATCATTGGTTACAATGTCCATGAACCATGGGGAATTAATGGCCTAAAGGCTCTACCCATTCAAGTGATTAGCTTACATAAAATGGAGAAGCTCCTCAAAACATGTTAATGGAGTTATTGTTAATATTCATTGAATAGAAGCCCAACTTAAAGTAGGAAATGTTCCTTTAGAGATAAACATAACTTCACTAAGAATGACATGGTGTTTCAGGAAATTCCCACAAGGTTTCCTTTTTCATGATCTGAACATGCCATTAAACTTACACCATGTAGTATCTCTGCCAACATAAGGCCCTATAGATACCCTTATGATCAAACGAGAGAGATTGAAAGTATGGCATGAGACATGTTTGATGCAAGGATCATTCAGCTAGGATAGAGTGCACTCTCCACTCCATTATTCATATTATTATCTTCATTCATTTCTATCAGTACATATTCTCCCTTTCTTTTCTCTCATTTGTTTACTTAGGGTTCATATGTGTGTGTGTGTGTGTGTGTGGTTAAGATTTTGTACTAAAAATTTGTTATAGTTGTATTGGTCAATGTAAGAATACAAAAAAAGGTTTTTCCCACAGTCTATGATTTATATTTTGTTAAAACAATTGATGCTTGTCTACCAAAAATGCAATTCTATCCTTTCTAGAGGATTGTGAACTTTTACTAGTATAAAACCTACTTTAAAAAACATGTCAAAACCATTACCTTATCATTTTCCTTTCGCCAGATCCATTAGCCCATACAAATTGATAATATTTTTCCACGAGATTCATTTCCATCACCAAGACCTGCATGAATCATAAAAGACAAATTCTTTAT
>JASDQU010274476.1:0-11074 GCA_032191745.1 Picea mariana
GCATCTTTGGGAAGAACCTTTCCAGATATTTCTGTGTTGTTTTCCCTGTAACCTTAGCCTAGCCTAGGATTCCTTGCCTTGGGGTGGAGCTTAGTCCCAACTCGGGGGTGACCCACTGCTGAGTTGATGAGCAGTGCGGTCTAAGGCTGGGAGGTTCGTGGAAGGCCTGCATTTGGTTGGTGGATTCCACCATTGTTACAAGATAAGTGTCTAACTATGTTCTTATCACATTTTGGCATGACTGTGTTGTATATATATTATGTATCATGTTTTCCGCTGTGTATATGAATTAATATGAAAAGCTAATTGCTTGTTGATTATGGTAGTAATTCATATGAATACTCTGTGTTGAATGTGTTTAATTGTTAAAGGCATGTGGATTATATATTGGACTGTATGTGTTATGTAAATCAAACGTAAGTGTATACAGATTGTTATATTGCGCGTTAAAAGCCTTGGTTAGCAAAAAGGTACACTACAATAAAGAATCATGAAAGAAACACAATAACAATACATGCAATAATCAAGATTCATGCTAAACTTAAAAAGAATGCTTAAACATGCCATGCACAGCCATAACCATTAAGCATGCACACAAAAATACATCTCAAAGATAAATAAATACACAATGGAATATACATATTGTTATCACTCCAGGAAACTCTCCTAGGCTGTAAGTCGGAGATGCCCGGTAACTAACTCTTTTTGGGAAATATTTTCTTAATAACTGATGTGGTTTTTGGATCAAGATGAATATCTAGGGACTGGACTGTGTGTTCAAGACTGTCTATAAATATAAAATCTCACAAGGCCTTCTAGTAATGCAGTCAGACAAGGTTTGATTAAAAGGTAGAGAAGATAGCTATTGAACCAGACTATACTCATATAAAACAAGCACAATGGGTTTAATAACTAAAGAAATAACTTATGATTCTCAACTTAATCAATCAATTAGTGAGATGACAGTCACATGCAGATTGAATAAGCATCAATAAAGAACATTCACTCATGAGATATCAGAGAACAGAAAAGAAAAGTCTGACAACACAACTGAAGGAAGCCTGCAATTTTTCATATAATAAGAATAGGTCTCTCTTACAGTAGCAGCATGTAGAACTCAATATCGAACCCTTGGTTCATCTTCTATTCTAAGCTTTATAGCATTACAAAGTAATTCTAAGATCCTGAAAACAAGGATCAAATATGCTAAACATAGTAACTCAAAATTCAGTTTCAAAAGAAGTGGGATGCTTCCCCAAAATGAGGCCAATCCCAGATTTCTCTCTGTTGATTGTTGGTGTAGTGTAGAACAGACTCTCAAGGCTAAATGATGACTTTCAAATAGAGACTAAGTCGAATTTCCTGATGTGGCCAGGTGTCCTGGTTTCTGTCTTAATTAAAAATGTCCATAAACCTTTGAAATAACTCCTTTCTCCATAATGTGTCAAAAATAACTGTTGGGCTGGACTTGATAATTCATTAGRCATTCATTTGAAAAKATCCYRAATMTTTTCATCTCAAAAATCCTTGATCTGTGTAAAAACTCRTCCAATTCTGGACACACAGGCTTTCGGTGGTTATCTRGGAAARTTYMTGGGTGAGTTATCCACCGAWAGCRCCWCTTTTCRKTGGTTAATGAGCACATYGWAGGCTCGCCTAAACCACCGAAAGTTAAWCTTTGAAGAAGTTYCAAAATTGCAAAAATGTTYATCMTGAATCCTCTTTTTAATACTCAAACTTTCTTAGATGTTGCAGTCCTGGTTCGTGCAGACCTACGAACTTTTGCTGACTGTGTAGGGAGTTATGGTACATCCATTATAGTTGTGGCTAAATTAGCCAAAGTATCCAGTCTAGTTTGTTCCTCCTCTGGTGGTTTAAATTCTTTTAACTTGAGCCTCAGAATCCTGAGCTGCCTGTAGAGTTTCATATTTTCTCTGATCAAATCTCTGTTTCTATCTTTGATTTTGTCATGTTTTTCTTTAAGAGTTTGATTCATTTTGAACAATTCAGCATTTCTCTCAGTGAGGTCTGTGTTGGCTTTTTTGATTACCCTCTCTAGAACTTCCCTCTCATAAATCTCTTGTAGGAGCTTGTTGATTTTCTTTGCTTTACCCTTTTTAGGCATGCTTGAGGAAGCTTCTGCTTCGGGTTGCCTATGGGTCTCTGGAGGATTTGATGAAGCTAGTTTTGAATGAGACTTTGCATCCTGTTTGATCTGCAAGTTATCTTGTGTCTCTTCCACCCCCTGTTCTAATTCAGAGTCACTGTAAGGTAGATTGAGAAGGCTTTTTCCTGTGGCAAGGTTTTTAGATTGTTTGTCTTCAAACTGTAGTTTCCTCTTGATTCCTTCCTTCTTACTAGGGGATGCTTTTATAGGATCTCAGGGTATTGAGATTCCTTTTCTTTTCCTGTGACTACTCTTGGGAGTAGGAGCTTTCCTGCCTCTAGCCTTCTTAGTTTTTGTCTCTGCTGGTTTTTCCGTCTGAAATTCATTCCAGAACAAAAAGAAACTCCACTCAATGTGTTTCCTCTGCAGAGCTTCTCTCACAAGTAGAGTAATCATCCCTTGATGTGATAATCTACTGCTAACCTTAGCAAGCTGGGCTTTCACTTGTCTTGCCATCTTTGCCAGGGTTTTGTGAAAGAAGTAAGGCAGGTTTATCACTCCTCTGCCTATGAAATGATTCAGAAGTCTAAAATGGTAATACATTACCCTGTTGTAGCGCCCCTCACAAGTGATATACACCAAAATTGCCTTCAACAGGGACTGCCACTTTGGTTCTAGATAGGACATGGGAATATCCTTCTTCCAGGTCAAAGCTTTATGCACTGGTAACAAATATGACCTGAATTCGACATTTGAAGGTGAGGAGGTTTTAAACCAACAGTCCCTCGTTCTGGGTAACCCTGTGTACTCAGCAATGGCTGCTTCGTCGATGATAATCTCCTCTCTGCCTATCTTAGCAATCCTTCCATCATAGGAGAGAGAGAAAGTTTCGGCCACCTGTTGGTGAAATATTGTCAATTTCTCACAGTATGTGAAAACTTCGGTCTGTATGAAACACTCTGCTACCTCCGGATGAGCCTCCAAATACCAAACGCCATCCACCTCAGATCTCAAAGCAGGACTTGCTTTCGACATGGGTCGATGATGACTGTGCCTGAAACTGTGTAAAACAAGACTTTCCGGAGGCAATGACTCTGGGAACTAGGGATACAGTCGATATCACTTAGGAAAAACCGATGAAATCGGGTGACGAAAGCATAGAATTAATGGATTCACTAAAACACTGACCCACTTTCGGATGACAATTTAGCTGAGAAATGCTGAAACTTTAGATTTTCGGGGGCACTTGTATTTCTAAAACTTGAAAGAGAATAGTTTTCGAATTTACCTGATAACCCGACCAGGTTTACTTGACTCGGGATGCTTGCTGAATCAGTGACACTTTGACGATTTCCAGAGGAAGCGGGATCAGGATTTTTGAGATACGATTTTACTGATAAAATCGCGAGCTTATGGTTGTCTTCAGCGATCTTCGGGATTCATTATAACTCATCAAGTTTTCAGATGAAGGAATGACCTGGTAATGATGGTTGACGCACTTTCCACTGAAATGGAGGGTAGCTCCATGCAATCATACCTGCAAATCACCGCACTGCGTGGATTTGAAAAGATCAATGCGATGGATAAGACACAGGTGCTTCAAACCTTTCGGATGGACGCCACGAATGTGCATCATCTCCCGCATGGTGAGCTTTCGGCGGTTGTATTTCTAATCATTGCGCCGATCTTTGACATCTGGCTCGTGCGAAAGCACGAGCTTTCATTTTTCTCATTCAAACACTTTCGGTGGTTACTTGCCTTCTGCTTCGACCCCTTATCTGTCGAAAATGAAAACTTTCGGTGGTTAATGAGCACACCGGAGGCTCGCCTAAACCACCGAAACCTGATATTTTGCCTTTTTCTTGACCAAACCAAAATCAACATTTCTTTTGAGATTATTTTCAAAATACAAACTCTCTAACCTATTTACAGAAATTCAGGAATTCAATTTAGATCACAACCTATCATTTAAAAAGCAAATAAAATCCACCAATTTATTTGAGGAGTTAACACATATTATACAGAAAACACAAAGAGCACTTATCTTTTCAAGAAAACATCAAGTAAACATTCACCAACTGGTTGCAAACCAAGGGCGTCCCTCCCAACCATACACATTGTTGATCATTCACTCTCAACAAGAGTGTCACCCCTAAGCCAGGGCTATGAATACACAAGGACGGGTCCTAGGCCAAATCTTAAAACACACCAATTAGATAATAGGCTCTCAGGTTTTCTCAACCACACAACAATCCTAATATCCAACTCTCTTCCCCTTCAACCTGCATAACCCATAGAAATGAACCCCTTTCTCTGCCATGTAGTCCCTCAGGTTGTTCCATTTCTCTTCAGGGCTCCAATGTTATTGGTCATGAAATCTCCATGCTGGAAACTCCAAGGATTTTCAACTGTGGATAGTTATTTTAGAACCGCCATCAATCTCATGCAAACATGCATCCATTCCCTCCTGGAATGATCAATAATTTTCCCACAACCATCTAGCAATGGCTCTCTACCTCCAACCATTCATTTCCATTCTCATACCAAGAGCACAGGAATGATCCAACGTGAATCAATGATTAACAATCAATGAAGAACCAAAGGAAAGAATGTAAGTGTGTAAACGAATAAGAACCCCCAAACAACCTGCAAGGGGTGTTTATATAATTCCATGCAATAAAGAACCACGTGGCATTTTCCCCAAGAAGCTCAAGTAACTACTTCTTTCTCTCTAAAATTCCACGATGGGTAAATAAAATATAATATAAAGACTTATCCCCTTGCCCCTCTCTTTCGTGGAATCATAGCCCCCCATAACTCTTGTCCTTGGCACATCTTGCAGTCAGTGATTTATTTTATTATTAATATATATAGAGAAGTATTACATTTTCTAGTAACTCCAACCCCTTTCCAACTTTATCAGCTCACCAGCCTAAGTAACAATTACATAATACATTCTAGTTCATAGGGACCAAAATTGGGGGTGTTACAATAAGGACAGTCTTCCAAAGGCTCGACTAGTTCGAGTTCCAATGCCTTATACCCTGACCTCGTTGGGGACATGCACAAAGAAACAAATAAAGAGAAAACCACTCTRATACCACTRATATGGATTTAAGAGGGAACAAAATGAAACACATAAATAAGATAGAAACAGAGAGATACAACAATACTCAATTTCTATTAAAGAATGAAATATGCAGAGACTGTAAAAGAAAATACAGAGTGAAATGAACTCAGTAGAATGGTGGTGCTTATCTTGAGAAGAGATGTGACAACTATTCACATTCACAAGAATATGATTACAATGAGGCTCCAAAGTCATTTTTAAGATAAAGCATAAAAGATAAAACCCTGAACATCCAAAACCCTAACCCCGGGAGATGAAACACCAAAATGTTTTTGGGCCCCGATGGGTAGTTGATGCGTCAACTTCTCGAGGGCGTAACTTTTGCATACAATCTCCATTTGGGGTGCTCGGTACCCCGTCGAAAATGTCTAATTGAGGAGTACACATTATGTTTGGGATAGCATTTGCCTTATAATACATGTTGGGAATTGTCGTGCCAAAAAAACGTCGTTCAAGGCCTCAAAACATCCCCATAAGTTTAGAACATGAAAAAACTGTAAAAAAAAACTACCAATATGCAAATTGTATTTTGAGCCAGTGGAATAGGTGGGTGGCCACTCATGTCAACTTGGATCAATATTTTTTTGAGACGAGAGGCTATGATCTTGTTAAGATTTTGTAGGAAGAATTACATAACGATATGGGTCATAATCTAGTAAAGGATGTAGGGTTGGATTCTTTTGGCACTGAGGCAAGGAAGGAGGAATCAGTGTTTCCTCCCAATCTCAAAGATTGACGGGATTATTGAGATCATATTTAATTAGATTCGATAAATAACTATGAAAATAAATAGAAAATCCATCTGAACTTGGGGCTTTATCCAGACCCAAGCTCCACATGGTTTCAAAAATATTCGCTTATGAGATTGGTTTAGTGAAGGACAAATTTTCATCACAAGAGATAAGGGAAGGGATGCGCTCAAGCAAATGGGCCACCTATGAAGGATCTACTTATTCTTGCACAAAAAATAGACTAGCATAATGTCTCCTGGACACAATTTAAATGTTAGCAAAGTCTATCGCATGAGAACCATCTTCAAGGCCAATACTAGAGATGTTATTTCTAGATTGCCTTGATTTATCTTGGTTGTGAAAAAACTTGGTGTTCCTATCCTTGGATTTTAGCCACAGACTTCGAGATTTCATACGCCACATTTATTCTTCATTTATGGCTTCCCTTTGATATTGAATATGCATATCAAGATCTTCTTTTTGTAGTTGGACGATGATCTCTTTATGTTCAAGACTCTTTTGAAAATTATCTAATTGCACGTTAATCATTTATTTCTCCTTATATCGTTGTTTGTATGACGATTTGGCACAAAATTGGAGGGATTGTTTCACCATAATGAGATTTTTATCCCATATAAAAATTGGAGTGCCATGAATCCAAGTTTTCCAAGTCGATTCAACTAAGAAAATATCCCCAGGATGGCTGAGCCAAAGGGGATTAAAGCGGAAAGGGAGTGGTCCATAATCAGGAATTCTGTGGATATGCAAGGAGATGGGTTTGTGATCAAATGTGAGGGAGGAGAGAATGTAGGATTTGATAAAAGGCTTTGAGGCAAGAAAACTAGTATGTATCAAGAAGTGGCCAAGCCACGCAACAATATTCCATGGTCCCAATCTCATATTAGACCAAGTTTATCTCCCTTTTTTAGGTTTATTATCCAACATGTTCCATTCATCCAACAACTCCTCCAAATTATCTCAAAATGGGTCCCATGCAAAAAACCCTCCTCTTTTTTCTGAACTATTTCTAATGACATTTAGATCCCTGATTATAATGCAATCCTCTACAAACTATGTATCCTTGAGATTTTGTAAGGATCTCTGGCATGCAGATTTTTCCATTGAAGTTGTTGGCATATAAACATTTATGACAAAAAAACCTTATCTAAATGTTTGGATCGAAACTTTGTAAGGATTGAATGTTGAGTATTAAAAGTAAATTCTAAACTTACCTAAGATTTGTTCCAGATAGCACATAAACCCCTAGATGCACCTCTAGAATCCATAACTATAATTTCACTCATGCTCCACAATTGTTTCACTATTTTGATTGCATCATTTGCACTCATTTTGGTCTCCTGAAGCAGGAGAATATGGGGCTTTTCTGAACAAATTAAACCTCTAACAACCATTAATTTGGGGTTGCTACAAAGACCCCTATAATTCTAGGAGACCAGTTTCATCATTTAAGAGGGTTTGAGAGAACACTTCCTTTATTTATTGCAGTTCCTTCAGAGTTTTTTAAGGGTTTTGAACTACCAATAATTCTTGGTATAGTTTTTTGGGATCCCAATAAAATCTCTCTATTAGCTTGCTCCTCCTGCACTGTTCTGGACACCTTCTGCCCAGATCACCTTGGGGAATTTTCTTTTGATGCCCTATCAACCATTTCCTCTTCTCTAATATTATCGCTCTCTAAGTTATACTTTGTTTCTGCAAATGCCACCTATGCATCCTTGAAGGAATCAATTTCTTCCATTTTTGAGTCCATTAGTGAGACACTAGAAATGATTGGTACATCAAAAAAAATTGCTCCTCTTCACATTATTTCACACGGTATACACTCAGTGGAGGGGACCCAACCGATTTTTGGACTAAAGGATGCTCTGATTCCATTGTGTTTTCACCAAGAATACCCCCAAAAACTTCATCATTATCATTTTCTCCTTGGGATAATGCTTCAAAATTGTTTTGTGTCAAAAACCCTCATCTAGATTTGACTTGCCTGGGTTCCTTAGAGTGTTTGAGCCTTTCTTCATACCAGCATTAATAGAGGCACCATCGGTTTGATTTTTTTGCCACTCGAAGGTTTGGTAGTGGGAGGGTTTTTGGCACCATTTGATGGACCAACGATAGACACATTTTTTCTCCCGAGGGGCCAGATTTTTTTAAGGCTTCCTACCATTGTTCTTCTCTATTAAATCCCGACGTATTCACATTCTCTACCTTCTTACAATTCTTTGCAAAGTGTCCATATTCATGGAAAACTTTGCACTTAAAGGGGAGTTTCTCATAGTCCAATTGTTGAACATGCTGCTAGTTATCCAGATAGATAAGAATGGCTTTTGGAATCCCCCTTTCCAAATCTACTTCAACACAGATTCTCTCACATGAAAAAATGTTTTCTTTTGGCTCCACTCAGTCAATATATTTCCCAATGGAGTTTCCAATGCATCGTAGGGCATCATCTCTTCATCAATAAAGAGGAAGGTGTGGCAACCAAACACACACCAGAACTACAGATGAAACATCTTTTTCGGGACTAAAATCTGGATTCCATTTGTTTAGGTACATCCCTCTTACACCTAAAAAATATGGCATGCTACGGAAAATCAAATCTTGATCTTCCTTAAACTCAAAGAGGAAAGCAAAATAACCCTGACCACAAAAAAATTGATTCAAGGAACCCTTAATTAAGGGTTTCCAGTTGTTTTCCATCCAAGTTGCCACCGTTTTTGGGGATGGTCGGATACCTATAAACTGATTGATCAAGCCACGATCTGCCAGAGCCAAAGCTTTTTTTCTATATGAAGAGGGAGGGAGAGAAACCTTGGGGATCTCATCCAACTTCTTTACAAACTTAGTTGGTAAAGACTTCGAGCTTTTAACATAAGCGAACACCATTGCATGAAAGAATAAAGCCTCGTCCTCAGGAAAGGGATGGCGTCCCCCCCCCAGTAACATGATCCATGCCACAAAAAACCAAAGCCTAGTGTTTTAGAGCGCTTCACGCCAAAGAGCTCAATGAGCTAAAACAAATGTTAATCCTTTTCCATCTCTAGGCCTCTTGGGTGATTCCTCAGAGTTGAATTCTTTTGCATACTCGGGTAATTGCATTCTACAACAAGGTGCCCGTAATAGTGGTAGAGAACACACCTAAATGGATTCCACTCATAGTCCAAATTGAGACAGAAGAGGTCGACTCCCCTTCTGATATCCATCGATTTTGGTAGACCTTTGCTCACTTCCAACCCTACCAAGATTTGTGCCATGCCATAGTACCCAGACTCTAAGAAAGATAAATCTGCTTCATAAAAGGTACCTAAGGTGTTACCAATTTTTTCAAACACCTCTTCCAATCACAAAATCAATGGCAACCTTGGGACATGAACCCATATCGAGAGAATGTCCACACTAGCTGACCTAGCATCAAACTCAATATGTCATTTCTTCATGAATAGGGATTGAGATCCCCACTTCCAATGTTGGTGTGAGATAGTTTATGCTTCTTTGGTCATCCTAAATAGCCAAACCAACCATCATTTTACCAAAATAAAGGTACATGGAGAGGCCCCTACCATTGGCTTGAAATTTTGATTGGTCTACTTCTCTAATTCCTTCGAACTCACTCTTTTCCCTAGGAAACATCCTACCAATGCTCGGTCTCCCATCTCCATATTGTAGTTAAGTTTTGTTTTCCCCCCTAGATTCAGGTTGAGGGCCTCTCGTGTCTTCTTGATGCATTTATGTCTCTTTGGATTTTTAGAGCCCTCCTAAGACTGATGCCCTTTAACCACTAAATTTGAGGATGAGCCACTGCTCAAAATCTTCAAATCCAACATATTACCAACAAAACCAAAACTAGAAAAATTGTCATGCTGACCAATATCACATTTTGAAAGGAAATCAAACTCATTACAAATCTCATACAATGTGGTTAATAGTTCAAACCTTGAGTATGATAAATCATCATCCTTGTTTAACCAAGTATTTTGGGTTCATGGATTTGCAGGATCAGGGTCATTACTCCTTGCATGGGGTGAACCCTCCTTGGTTTGATCACTAAAAGGACCCATCACCCCTTCCTCCAAATGTCCTGAAATATTGAGATCTTGTTCACCTAGCTCCTATTCCAACTTTCTTAGAATCTCCATGGTGGCCTCCTCCAGTGGTCTAGAACCCAGATGGAGAAGCCTGCTAGTATCTCATGCAACATCCCATTGACCTAAAATAGGTTTGGACTAATCCTTTGACCCTCCAAAGGATCATCAGAGAAGTCCATAATTTTCTCCTCGTACACCATCATGTCTTCCATGTATCCTTTACCAACCATTAATAAGGAAAAAACCCACTTTAGCTACTCCTGTGGAACCCTCCAATCCATCTATAGTGATGAGGTTCTCTTAAATTTCATCAAGTGGAAACCCTAGAGTAAGATCCATCATGATGTTTATCTTTTTGGAGGTAAATCATAGCTTAGCCAGAGTATGATATGATTTTGTCATTTGTTAGGTTTAATCTTGCTCGCAGGGTATCAGGGGAAATTTGTGGAAATAAAATGTGGCTAGCTAAGCTGAGAGATCATTCCACTCCACCTTCACCAATTAATTGGGAGTAAAACTTTCATGTAGGCCTAGTGCCTCGACCAAATTATGCCTGGGTTAGCCTTGATTCGACGTTGTATCCCTCCATCCTTCCATCATGATGGGAGTAACGTTGGATCACTTTTTAGAGGCATAGACATCCATCCTAGGTTTATGATATTCTATTTCCCTTTGTTGGGCATGGGCGATCAACCATGCATATAGATTCATTCTGCGGGGTGATATGTTCTAGGTAATCTATCCTTCAATTTTACGGCCCCTTGGGTGTGGCTATTAAGATTATTTTCATGCATATGCTTCACATTCCCCTGCATTCACCCATTAATCCTGCATTGAAAGCTTAAAGGGTTTCATGTTTTTCCATTGACCCCATGAAGAGAGATCGTGTCGCTCAACAAACCTTGGGTGCAAATATCTTCATGATATCCCTTGCTTGTGGGACTAGGGACCCCCTTGGTGTAATGCTTTGACTCTTATTCTATAAATATGTACACACACTACT